>CM023483.1:68714140-68851640 GCA_013339685.2 Hyalomma asiaticum
GAAAGGTGACGCTGCTGAGGGGTCCCACGGAGGCCGCGAACAGTTCTCCCATATCAGAGACAGAGGTTTTCTTGGGTCCAAAGATCGCAAAAAGATCTCCACCTTTGCGCTGCGAGTTTGTCTAAACGCGATGATTTTCTTTTGAGTCCTTCTGGCCAACCTCAAGTCATGTACAGACTTTGTACGCCTGTACCTACGCTCTGCGCGGCGACGAATTGCACGGAGCTTTTCAGCTCGATGTCATATTGAGCGCGTGTAAAAAAGTGTCAGGTGCCCTAGAAGAATTCTCTAATGCATACTTGCCCGTAGTTGCATGCATAGTCAACAGCAAAAGTTTGCATGGATCCGAACCTTAATAACTTATATACAGCTTGCCTCGCAACATAGCTTCAAATTAAATGTTCCAATGTGTAAATCGCGGAAAACACCTAACCAAAGCCCCTAATTCGGGCTATGTTGCGAGGCTAAGTGGTATGGTATAGGTTTTTATGAGGTTTTTGGATCCGTAAGCTTTGCTGTTGACTGCCTTGAAACATATTTGTTTTGTTTCGTCGCTAAGTATCAATTGCTTTTCATCAGTCAACATATAAGTTGTAGGTCTCCTCAGGTAACCCCGAAATCAAACAGCTTTCATGCCGAGATGGCATGGTTGTCTTTTTCAAAAATAAAACAAAGCCTGTGAAATATGTGGCATATGAAATAAGCGTGCATTTGCACACCGCCGCTCAATACACTCTCATGCGATATTTGATGGTACATTGTGCATGCATGTATCATCATTGTGTACAGGCTTTGCCATGTGCATGGTTTGCAAATCTGATTGACTGGCAGTGAAATTAGCATTGGCCTGTGCTTCCACATACCATACACCCAGGTGCCTGCCAAGTATTGCCTGAATAGCGGTGCACAGGCGCTTGTTTATTTCACGTTTAATGTATTACATGGCTTTTGTTTCCCCTTAAAAAAAAGTGAAAAATTTTAACATGCACAAATTCTTGATTCCAGATTTATTTGAGGCAGACTACAATTTCATAATTGTCATGGAAGCAATTGATATTTTGAAAGTTCATTAATTACAAGCAAGCAATATTTAGTGATGAAAAAGGGTACTGGTTTTGAGTACATACAGCTTCTCCGAAGATATATTTGTGACCATTTCACTACAGTGCTCAAATATTTATAAAGCTTGGTGCATGATATTTGGGACACCCTGTTTCCTACACATTGAACACGTTTCAGGAGAATCAGTTTAAACCCGATTTAACCCCATATTCCTAAACCAGTGTACCAGCTTATTTACCTGTGCTACATGGAGTTAAAGGTGTGCACACCCCACCTATACCACACCTCCGGACCTCGACGTTAGATGACATTGCTGATGTAAGTACCAGTCATGTATAGTTCATTCCCCAAGCTGCATGCACCACAGCGTACGCTACATTTGGAAGTTCACATTTGTGAATCGAACTAAAAAAAAGAAAAAAAAAAACCCTGATTTCAAAATGGGTACATAAAAAAACCCCATTTTCCCCTTGCGAACCACCACCACACTTTTACCCCCAAACTTTAGACAATGTAAAGCCTGAAAATGAACAAGTCTACAGAAAACAATTGCTTAGTCCATTCTAGTCTTTCTCCTTCTAAATTATTGTTAATTTTCTTACCTGCAAGGCAATTTAAACAGCCAGTATGTAATAGGACCTAGACTATAAACTACTGAGGTTAAAAAGAAATGCATAGAACATATATGCACTACTATATCACTGAATTCTGGGGCTATCCACATAACAGTGGCAGTGAAAATATTTAAACGGCCCAAAACACTCATTTGGGACACACATTCACGATCAGATTGTGGCAAAGATGGCACATACATAATTTGATAACAGTGGAGCAACCGGCATTCAAGAGCTCCAGCATACCTGCCCTGATCTCTTGCAGGAGCAGTGCAGCATATAGAACCGCCATTATAAATACACAGAGAGAAGTAACTTCGTCATGCCATGCAGTACAGTACATTGGGCCCACATGCACCAAGTAAGAACTCACTACCTCGCCAGACATGACGAGTCCAATTCAACTATCCGCTCACGATTGCCGCTGCACTTTCACCATTAGCTGTCAGAAACATTGCAGTTTGGAGCAACAGCAGGTAAAAATAAAAACGCGAAGTAGCCGGATGTGACAGTGCTGTTGCATCTTTATCACACCTCCATGAAAGCCTGTAAATTAACAAGCGAGTACGATTACTGTGCAAAGGGCTTTCTCCTAAGCTCTAATAGACTGAATTGAAGTGCTAATGAAGAACAATTGGAAAGATGAATGTATGGCACAACTTGCAACTACCAAACCTCTTTGTATATGGTATCACATTCAAACATGGTGCCTGTGCGTCGCAGATGAACTAGCTTCTCACGTAACAGTGTGGCGTTTCTTGTCTCCATTGAGGGTGAGGTATCGTGTGCTAAGACTGCATGAATATGCTGATAAGAAAAGCAATTTCAGCCCAGATGAAGGCAAGTCCCCTCGTCAAAATGCTCTGTCTAGTGACATGCCTTGTTCGTTGACTCCTGGTCATTCCGACCCTCCATCATCCCCTGAGCTTACCTTGATTGGGTTTGTACATCTTGTATAACTAATTTGTAACACTGTGTACGGTGACATGTTCATGTGAAACACCTCTATTTTCTGTTTTATACGAGCCTCCAAGGATGTTAAAGGCTGCTTTTTATTTCACGAAATGTATGGCCAATGGTGGGGCTTGTACCCCACATTGTACCACAATGACCCAATGCTCCAATCGTTAGGCTCAGATGAAATGCATGCTTCTCTCATACCTAAGTCACTCTTTGAATTGCCTAACATGTATGTCTCAAATTGGCTTCCCATACTCTTCCCTTGAAATAGGTAGCTCTTTGAGACGGTTCATAGTGTGCTGCCTTTGTACTCAGGCCCACATTTCTTGAGAGATCAACAAGATACCTACATACTGTTGCCTTTAGTATCGCTCCCTCATACACTGCCTTAAGTGCAATGCAATTCCTATAGCGTAACAATCACATTTCAAGACAGCATTGTGGGGGCTTGATGTCTCAAAGCAGATATATTTGGCAAACAATAGCCACCATAGACTCTGTATTGGTTGAGACTAGCTAGAGTTTTTTAATGTGCAGCGCAACAGCATCTGAATTTCACTTCTCTCAAATTTCGTTTCTCCCACAGTGACTAGAAATCTAACCCGTGACCTCTCGTTTGGTGGCACAATTCCTCAGTCAATGAATCACCATGGCATGTAATTAATGTTCATTTACAGGCTTTTGCAGAAAAGCAGGGTACGCTTTATATGTAGAATTCTGAAGCAGCGCACAAGAAAAAACGAGGGATACATGGAAGGTAACGAGTACTAGACAGGACTATACTACACCACAACATGAACGGTTACCAACTCGCCCAACTTTCAACCTTGCTACGCTTTATATGGGTCGACGCCTTATATAGTATTGCTGGTAAGCGCTGGCCCCTTTCATTACCTTGCCATGATGAAAGCATGTATATTAGTCATGTAAGTAAAAGTGTCAGTTTATTTGCAGTAAACACCACACCTCTGAAAGTTTTGACCTCTTACTTCGTCACTAACAATTTAAGATGGTTGCAGAGCATTGCAAACTACATAATAAACACACAGAGTCACACAGACCACACAGAGCCACACACAGTGACCACACAGAATCACTCATCTTCGACTTCTTTTTCAGACGAACCAGGCTTTCGAGGGTTCTTCTTTTCTGAAGGAGGCATAATTACAAATTTAAGAACTCCATTTGTAATCCTCTTCTGCAGAAACCTTGCTTCGCCAGCCAGGAAAGTCTCAAACTTCCCATAGATGGCTTCCTTTAGAAAAAGAAAGAAGACAGCAATGTAGTCAGTGACCATGCTTGCCACTACCTGCGTACTACTGCAAAACAGTCATTCCTCTGCAAATTGAGACTGATCTGTTAGGTGGACTTAGACATATTGCAGGTTTATGTAGGATTGTGACATATCAATCTTGACGTGGAGAGGCATTTACTGCTTCTAGGAACAATTTTGGTAGCCCAGAGCAGACTTGTGTAGTGCACAGGATTAGCTATATTACTCCATATTCATTTAAACAAAGAACACAATAATAACTCTGGTGAGCACAGGAAGGGATTGAACTATTCTTTGTATTTGAAAGCAAAGGCAGATTCAAAAGTCTTGTAGGAGCAAGCATATTCATTTGGCCATTTTTTTTCTTTTAATGAAAGTGCGACAGAAATTATACGAAGCCTTAGAAAAGTGACGCTTTCATTTTGCAACTGTTGTGCTGTAAAGTGCACCTATTAGGGTATCCTAGTGTGGACCAAACTGATACACTACATGCCGCTATCAAATTCAGAAGCAAAATTATATATATTCAGAAATATAGACAATCAACACATACTATATTTATTCATAAGAAAATTATAGCCAACATGCTACCAAATTTAATACCGCCATGTGAACAACAGTGTTGGGAATCACCTGGCCATGTGGAAGAAAGGAACAAACTAAAATAATGTGTAAATATCCTGATATGCAGTCAATTCTTTTTGTCGTTATGAGACATAATAAATACAGATAGCATGAGGAAACACATAAGAATCTCCAAATATGCTTTTCTGCAGTTTTCGAAATTGGCACCATGTTGTTGAACACGAAAATGCCTCTTTTTGGTCTGATACTCTAAACATACACCTGTTACATGTCAATACTGGTGAAAGTGAGTGAAAAAGTGTGTTCATTAAGGACAAAACAAATGACAGTAAAACATAAGGGGTGATTATACAAAATTCATGAAGACCTCAGGATCAAGGCGATAAATGAAACCACAGGCATTGTTATATAAGCATTCCTTATATAACACCAAGGAGGCTCATGTAATGTGGTCGTTGCTCCACGTTCACTAATACCTTTAGCATCTGCACTACAAATAAGACAGTCCCTAAAGAATGACAAAATCGTAATGATGAATCAGAGTTCTGCTTTAATTAAGCAAGCAACCATTATCGATGCATTTGACATCTTGTTCCTATTAGCTTACCAATTGTTTCGTTGCATCTGGACTCCCAGTAATGCCAACACGGATTTCACAGTTCTTCTCTAGCCACTTTCCTATGCTCTTGAGCTTTGTGTTTAGGTCGTTTTCAGTGATTTTACTACTTGCAATCACATGCTTAACAGTCCGCTGCTTTGCAGTGCCTGGTGTGCTGGTAGCTACAGTGCCCTTTGCCAGCCTTTCTTCGTACTCAATCATCTGTTGTGACGTCATGACCTTGTACATTTTCCTCTTCTTGCCTTCAGAATGTTTATCATCTTCGAGTTTGACCAAGCTACAAGTGGTTAGGTAAAAAAAAAAAAAAAAACAAAGCATTGTTGCAGGGCCATATCCAGAGTTTTCACAGTGAAATAAACATAGCATTATAAGGTACACTGCAATGGTGACTGTCATTAGCCATGTGGCAGGGGTCTCCCCTGGAATTTAAAATGAAATTGGGGGGAGAGGGGCTAAATGTCAAGGGGGCGAAAAGAAGGTGATGCGGGTTGAGGTGAAGCAGTAGACATCTGGGTTCTGTTACAATTTTTTTACAAATTAAGGGGCGCCTTTACAAAAGTATGGAGGTCTGTCAGAAATATCAGCCTTGTAGTGTCTAATGCACCTGTTCCTGGTGCTCTGAAGGATTAGTCATTTAAGGGCATTTACCTTTCAGGCTAGCGCAAAGTTCATTGGCTGAAATTCACACAAAACAGCTACTGCAGCAACTTATCTCAACCTAGTAAGCATACAGCGGTAAGAGCTTATTGTCCACTAGTATGTCAGCTTTACCTTATCGAAATGCCTTTGCATGCAGTTGCACTGCTTAAGGGCGTAGGCTGCTGGGCTAATGAATTCTGGTATCACGAAGGTTCGTGGCCAGATCTCAGCATGGCAACATCTGGTATTAAACCAGTTTGCGGTCATTTCTGTTTATATGAGGTTGCCGCAAGTTAATATGAATTTTATACGGTGCACTTTCGATCAGGGTCAAAATGCTCGGACATGATGGGCTCTGCTCCGCAGCTTACGCAAGTAACCTAATCGCGAACAAGAAATCCGATGCCGATCTTGATCAAAAGTGCGTAGGCCACACGCGACACCGGTATGACAGACGCAAGGGGACTGAGGGTGGGTTAACAACCTCTGTAATTCAATTCAAGCCGTCGGCCCGTGCTTTCTCGTCAGCAGGAGACACAGTAAAGGTTGCGTTTGGACAAGAGACCGCATCTGAACACGCGTGGAATGCGCACTTGAAGCACGCGCCGTGAGCACAACAATTAAGGTGACACTCACTGATAACCGTGTTTCTTGGCAACAAGACCGCTTCGTCCTTTGTTTTCGTTCCAAGAACTTGTCATCGGTGTTTATCAGCAAGACAAAATTCAACTTTCTCCTTTTTTCTGGCTTTGCAGAATCTTGGCAGTACCGGCGCACGAGAGCGTGGCTACAAGCAGCAACTCTCGCCAAATGCAATGCATTTGCCCTCGATTCAAATGCTGACTGCACAGAACGCGCGTTTACTGTCCTCAAGGCATAGGTGGTAAACTGTGCAATCGCAGAGCAGACATCGCGCTAGCAACATTATGAAATCAAAGCTTACGCTGCACCGAGCTGCACCGAAGAACGTAAACACAGCCGCTGTGAAACCAGCCTCCAAGATTACGAACGCACCAAGGGACACATCGCCGCCCATGTCGCCGCACTCCGGCAAAACTCCGACACCCAATCAAAAAAGTTGCCAACACCTCTACGAGTTCACCAACGTCTTGACCATTGGTGGACCGTAAGCACCATGGGCCGCATGCAATGGGCTGCAAACCAGCAAAACACATTCGCAAAGCAAACCACGCGCGATTGCACGTTCGAACCACGCCCATTCGACGGTTTTAGTAGCAGTCACGATTCTCAAAGGCTACGCTTCTGTACGCTGCGACAAAAGTTACTGTCGCCAAAAGCATGTCAGGGCTGCCTTATTTTAGGATCGAGCATTTCAGGGGTGAACACTTTCGTTCTATGCCGCAGCTACTGCTCTTACGCTTACTATAGTGCCTAAAGTATAAGTACTATACCTGTGCATAGTAGTTCTTTCAAAGCGAAACCGAAACTTCACAGATGCGCGCTTGCCCATGATGCCTTTCAACTGCCCTCCTCGCAGAAAGTTGACAAAAGCCGTAAAAGCGGCGATCGGAGCGGCGGCTAGCAGACATGGCGGAGCACAAGGCGGCCAAAGCGGCCGACGCTTCAACAGCGACTGAGGACGCGTCGTGGAGCGGTCTTTTTTCAGAGGTCTTCCTCAGCCCGCTGAACGTGGTCCTCGCCTCCATATGCATTTACCTGATATACAAGATATTCTTCAGCAGACAGCACAGCCGGAGCTCGGACGTGAAGCGTGAGCCCGAGCTTCCTCCTATGAAAAAGCGGGACATGACTCTCGAGGAAATTCGTAAATACGACGGTACCGGCGAAGACGGCAGGGTCCTCGTAGCTGTAAATGGGAAAGTCTTCGATGTCACGAAAGGACGGCATTTCTACGGTCCAGGTGAGATACCGCTTTCGACGGGGTAAAGACACGTAGGCAGCTGCTGCCGTTTTGTCTGTGATCAGTACGGACTCCAAGGATTTTTCTGCGTGCTGCGTATTTTGGTCGCGCAGCGTTTAGCTTAATTTGCTGACCAGTAGGTCTCGCTGGTCGTAGAGCGCGAAACAATCGCTTGTGCAGAGTTGGACTTCTTTATTATATTTTTTGCCTCCTCCTTCTGACCCGGCTTGAGTTTGTCGTTGAAGAGCGTCTATTGTCTCTACAAGGAAGCGGGTAGCTCGGAAAGCGTTGACAATAGACCCAACAACACCGAAAAAAGAAATGTAAAAAGAAAAAAAATCATGCCGGGGAGCTACGCCCGTCACATTACATAACTCGTCGTCCCCGAATACGCCTGCGAGAGGGAAAAAAAAGAAAAGAGGGAAGAAAAAGAGGTCTTCGTTTGTATTTTGTCTACATTGCAGATTATCGCGGTTTTCAACCTCGCATATCAGTGGGCTGAGTGTGACGTGAAAGGAGGCGACTAGCGTGTTTGTACTCTAATCTCTCTGTACCCATGGCACATGCCTGTCGCGACTTTATCGGGGACAGTTCGGTCTATCATTGACAGCTCAATGATTACAAGCCTTAAATGGAGAACATTGTGTATCCAAACAAGAGATCTCGTAGGCGCCAAGTCGACCGCGGGCTTTTTCTTTAATGTAATTGTTTTTCCCTGATCGCTAAACCGAACCAGAACAGACCGATGGTTAATATGCGCAAGTCGTTTCCTTTTCTTTCCATTTACGTCGAGGAGGCGGCTTTTAACAATCCTCGTTGCCCTGCTCCCTGCCCGCTTAACGGTTATCCCCAACCAGAGTCCTTTAAATGCCCCATCTTTTTCAAACAAACAAAAAAAATGCACATGATATACTCCCAGTCCTGGATTCCTGTGAGCCGTGTGTAGTGAAACAGCTTTCTTGTTTCCTGTTTTTGTCGCTCATTTTCGTGTGAATGATCTAGCGAAAATGTGGAGTGTCGGGTAGACAAATTGCGAAGTCCTAATTGCAAGATTCAGGTGCTAATGTAACACTTTGTATATTGAAAGCACTTTTTCTGTGCATTCGTTCATAATTCATTTCTGGCTGTCTTGGACTGCAACATTTCCACTAGTGTTCTTAAAGTGGAGCTTGTTTCGCGCAACTATTGCTTAAAGGGGAGCTGTAACAAATTTGTGACGCAGTCTGAAAACAGTGCCCGTCAGTCGTGGAGTCTCCTGTGAACACACAAGCCAAATATTAGTGTGTTGCGTGCACCAGGGAACACGCAGTATGATTTCAAATACTGCTGGAAACTGCTTGCTCATCTTTCAACATATGACGTCACAAGGAACATTGACTCCATCGCTTGAAGTATAAGTAGTGTTAGTGGTTCTGTAACCGCAGGAATGCCCTCGATATTGCTTTATTTATTCATTTTGAGTTCAACAAATAAAGAAAGCATGTGCATATTTCTTTTAGAACAAGAATTTAAGCGACGCAGTCCAGTCGGTGTTGCTTGTGGCGTCATTTGTTGGAAGTAGAGTAGGTGATTTTCAGCTATGTGTTTGAAACCAAATTGTGAATTCCAGATTGCATGCAATGTACTAATATTTGGCTCAAATGCTCATAGGAGTTGCCACGGCTGATTGGCACTGTTTTCACACTGTGGCGGAAAAGTGTTGCAGCATGTCTTTAGTACATCTTTTAGCCTTTCGACAAGGTGACTAATGACGATGTAACTCTTTCACGGGCACCAGAAGATTTATCACTTGGCAGAAATGTTTACACTATGTGATGCATGTGACAGAGATTATGATGTGCATGATACCAATTTCCTTTTCCAATCTGAATCCCATGTATTGGTTGTGTGTGTATTGAGGAACTATTATTGATAGTTTGTTGCACCTGACGAACTGAAGGCCTTAGATCGGCGGTGTATGTTATTCTGCCAATCAATCTGACCACAAGCCAGAATCGTTGTAGGCAATGCAGGCATAAGCTGGCCTTTTGCATTAGTTTTGCCACACTCAATTACATTTGTCTTCTTATGAAAACATGGGAAATATTTCATAAATATGTTTTATGCCTAAAGGAACTTCATAATACTGCGATAAAGAGTTGTAGCATTTTTGTTCCTAGTATGGAGACAGTGATGTGTCCAGTGCCTCTGAGGGGACACTGTCGCAAAGAACAAATTGAACGGGGAGGGAGGCATACTGTACACTGCAAGTGTAGGTGCTGATGCATTGGGTAGCCTCAAGGAGGAACACATCAACTGTTGTCCATTTGGCCGTGTGTTAGCACGTCATATATATTGTTTTGTTCCTGAGAACGAATTTCGTTGTCAGTAGTTGGCAGTTGAGTCTGCTTTCCTGTGCGCATTCTGTGTTCAGGTATGAAATGGTTCCTTTATGGTGCCTCCGTGAAACAAAAGACAGCATTATGTTAACAATGCCAATGTTGATTTTGTTAATAATATAAACAAAATGAGTTTGTTATGCCCCGATATATATGTGTAGACTTCTTTGTAACCTATGGCAATTATTTGCCTCGGCTTGTGGCCTGCCTAAAATGCGGCGACATTTTAGGTGGACCCTACCATGCCTTTGCGGGCTATGATGCCTCCCGTGGTCTGGCCACCTTCTCTGTGGAGCGACCCAAGGATGGCTATGATGACCTCTCTGACCTGAACCCAATGGAGATGGAGAGTGTGCGAGAATGGGAGATGCAGTTCACAGGTAAGCAGCTTTATCTGATAATACATAGGGCCTAACACTGAAAAGAAATGCCAGGGCTGTTTGAGTACTGCATGAAAGGGCTCTGAGTTAGTCTTGCCCTTATTGGAACTGTCATCATTCACTCCCATCAAGATGAGCTCATGATGAATAGTGCATAGCCCCAGAAAAGTTGTAGTTATTAAGTTCAAACAGCAAGTACCGACTATTTCTGCAGAAGGCTTGATGAGAGCATTAGTAATATCCATGGTTGATTTTTGATACTGACCATTGTACGCTACTCGAAATACTAAGTAAACTGTCAGTTAAGTCTTGTTTTAGTCATCCTCTCTTGGAAAAGTGGTTCTAAATAAAAGCATATAACACCCCTGACAGACGGGCGAAAGTAAAGTCCTTTGTAGTGAACCCCTTTTTCTAATCTAAAGGACCGTCTGCAGAAAGTAGTTGCGCCGATGACACACAGCAGCGCGTGAACTTCTTTAGGTGGTTCCTAAGATGAACACCGCAAAAAATGGCGCTCCTTGTTAAAGCAGCAAGATAGTGAACATTTTTAAAAATTTCCGCATTTAATTACCTTTAACAGTTGTGGATTGTAAGAATATCGTTTTTATTGCTGATGGCTAACAATGTTGATGGTTCGTTTCACGCCGCTACGAAAAAGATAATGACTACCGGAATCCCACATGGCGGCGATGTGAGCGTTCGAGAGTGCGGTAAAAATAAATCTTTGCGGCCCGACAAATTTCATTACACGGCTAAAAGCTAAAGCTTATACGCAAGCCAAGAAAATAGTTGCGGGGTGTTGTAATTTTCTGAAAAGTTCTCTCCCGTTTACGGGTCATGTACGCTGTTTGCGAGAGTACGCCTTTATGCTCGAAAAGTAGATCGCCGATCTACCTTTCTGCAAAGGAACTTTGCCGGGAAGGAGATACTCCTTTGCCGTGTGTCACTGGGCATGAACTCCTTTCCGGCGGATGTCCCCTTACCTAAAGTACTTTAGCATGCCCGTGTGTCAGGGGTATTACTCTTCTGGGAAGCAGTGCACCTACTTCTGGCACCATAGCTGCCACATTTCAAATTCAGCACATAATTATTCCACGAAAGAAGTCTAGCCACTGTTGCTACACATTTCTGTACAGTCTCCCCCTGAAACTCTGACTGAGCACAGTACTGCTTAGGGTCCATGATCTGTCAATTCAGTGTGGCGTGATTGATAGCCAGCTCTAGAATTGAGTATTATATGAGCTCAGTATGAACCCAAAGCAATGAACAAGTCCTATAATCTGTCCATAGGGAGCTTTAATGGCATAGAAAAAGTCCTTGTGTACACATCTGGGGTATCGGAATTACAAATGCTAGTCCGTAAGGATAAAGCAAGAAAAAAAAAAAAAAACGTAAAGCATAGGACAGGGTCATGTAACATATCCATTCCAGTGCCTTCTTCCTTCACACTTCATGGTTTAAGTGATGCTCCTCCCATGCTATCACCACGATTGCTCAGCCTTGAACTATAGGTAGTGACAAAAGCAATATATAATCGGGCCAAGAAAATTCTTGCATAACGCTGACCCTAGTTGCCATAATATACAATTGACTTTCAAGCAGAGTGCATCGCCCACACGTTATGGAGGTAGCCGACTCGCTTGTTTGTCCTCTCAAGCCAGCTGGGGCAGCTGCGCTGCTTTCGTTTTGTGCAGCTGTCAGACTTCCTGCACATGTGGCACACTTTTCTGTGGGGACAGCCCGCCAGGCTTGTAGTACATGGCTAGCCTGAAGCAGACAAGAAAGACTTTGTTTCGTGCCCATATTTCGCATGTGGTACCGTTACATTGGCTAAGAGGCTACCCAGTACATTTTTATTTGCTGTAGAAAACTTGAGCCCAGAGTTGATACCCTGCTCTGGGTACTCCTATACCTAGGCTTAGATGCAACTCCCTGTTGGTCACAATTAGTCCGTACCTCCAAGCGTGGTGCGCCTTGTAATCATCTTGTGCTTGGTACTTGTGAATCACTGGAATTTCCTGACTTTCGTGCTGCTGTAAACAACCTTATTTAAAAAAGAAAAATGAACATTGAATGAAGCAAGCCCATTTTCACATGTGCTTGCAATGACATTGTAATAAAACAGTGTTGTGCTTCATGATTGCCCAATGTAGCATTGCTTCATGAATAAAGTCACTGACAAAGGCACAGGCATTGCTAGAATAGACACCCTCTCCAATCAATGTTTTCCCAAGAGCGCCATGGCCAGAATGCTGCCACCTTGGCTGCTACCCCAGCTCTCGCAGTAGCAATGGTATTGAATGCGGCAATATGTAGACTAAACAGTGGTACCTGTTAGTGTCAGTGTATTTGGCTACAGTAATGGCTGTGGTGTCCTATATTGTGCAGGAAGATTTAGCAATGGCAGCTGCATTACATAGAGGACAGAATGCAAGAATGCTAGGCTACATGTGTTGGATGCACACCTCCTGGTGGTTAAAAATGCACCATTAGCCCTTTTTAAGACAAGCGTTTCACGTGTTCAACACTGGCAATATTATTTGTCTTCTAGTTTGTATACACTGAACTCTCAATGGAAACTTCATTTTCCATACTAATGATGCTTGTCTGCCTTGAAATGCAGATACAGCTGTGGAAGGGTGGTCTGCTTGTTGAAACTGTTTCCACTTTTGTTTGTCTATTTCTTTTACCTTGTCTTATCTGGCTCAGACTTCGTAGATATTAAAGCAAGCAAAGTAGAGTTGAATGTTGATATAACAAAGTTTGTGATGTAAAAAACTTCTTTCATTCTTGCTTTTTGGTTCTATTGAGATGCATGCATTTTCCTCAAAGCTAAGCATTTTGTCGGGATGGCTTCTAATTATGACTCTTAAGTGGCTAGAACAAAAAGATGTAGAATAAAAGCTTGTTAATTTGGATTCCATGGGGACACTGAGCAGGACGAAATTCAGAATAATGAAACTGAGCAAAAATGGGTGGATTTAAAGGGGGGGGGCACACAAAATATCCTTATTGGCCACAAAAATCGGTAATAACCATCTGCTTATTTTCTCTGAATGCCACAGCTGCGACTCTCTGTTCCAGCGCGCGGACGCGGCGTAAGGAATCCTCTTCGCTCTCTTGAAAGCTGAAGAAGAGAGGCTCTTCACATTAAGTGCCTCCATTAAGTCAGAAGCTGATGGGCGTGCAGACATTTCGTCATCTTCATCACCCTCACCTTCTGCCTCTTCAGCAACAGGCTGTGCACTGGCTACTTGAGCGATATGCTCTCATCAGTTAGGGTACCACACACTGATGCACAGGTGTCAACTTCAACATAATCGGCAAAACTGACGCCCTGAAAAGTGCCGTGCAACGCCACTGGCATGAGCTCAACCCATTCCATTCTGACGTCACTATCCTGCGCACTTCGAGCTGCAAATCCACTGTGGCGGAAACAGTTTGCGATCGTGGTCGCCATCGCTTGTTCCCATGCGCATACCAACATACTCATGGCAGCAAGCGGCATAATACCGTAGTCCTTCCTGTCGCCTGTGTACAAAATTATTCTCTCCAGCATGCGACACCTATAAAAGCACTTGATATTCCTTATCATGACCTAGTCCATTGGCTGTAGGGCTGCAGTCATGTTTGGTGGAAACAACACTTACCTTGTTGCTCTCAGCTAAATGTCGACTTTGTGCGCCGAACAGCTGTCGACAAGAACACATGTGCCGCCCAGTTTCATTCGCCTGCCGAATTTCAGTAGCCACTTCCTGAATACATCGCCTGTCATCCAGGCTTTCTTGTTTGCGATGTACTCTGTCAGGAGTGACTGAATGTTTTTAATCACCATCACAAAAAGGGAGACCATTTCGATCGTGGTAATATTTGCGGCGACCAGAACGGTTACACGCTCTTTGCAGTGCTTGCCGCTGGCACAGCTGTCTCCCTTGTAGGTGATCGTCTTGTATGGCTGCGGCTTGAAAAATAACGCTGTCTCGTCAGTGTTAACACATCCTCTGGTGTGTAGCTCCAAGTACTGCAGGGTGTCTCTTTTTCATGTAGCGTATGTTTCAACGTCCACTTCCTTCGCCTCGCTGGATAAGACACGGAATAAGAGGTTGTGCCGCTCCCTGAGGCAATGAAACCATCCCTCGGAGGCGACAAAGTCTTCAATGTCTAAGTGCTAAGCGAAATCAGCTGCCTTGGCCATGATGATAGGGCCCGCTCAGTGCGATACTCTGGGCTCTCATTTCTTGAACCCAGATAATCACAGCTGTCTCCATTTCCGGGAATTTCGCTGTCCTTAGCCTTTTCCGACTGGTGCCAAAATTCCCGGCTTCGTAGGCATCTTCAACAGCCATCCTGTTCTGTATGTACGTTGACAACGTGCTCGGAGATATGCCGTGCTTCCTTGCAATTCGATATTTGCTCGACTTCCCTTCTTCTAACTCTCGCAAAATCTCCACCTTCTCCTTGACAGTCTTCACACAGTAATTGCACCACAACGACATCTTGCAACTTTAATGCGGGATAAGACTGTGTTGATGGTGTGAACAAACAACGTGCTTGAAAAACAAGGAGCACCGAGCATCGACACGAAAGAATCGGTCGTGCCACCTATCGTTTGGCCGTAAAAGCTTCCAGTGGTGTTTGACGACGACACTTGGAAGCGCATGCTTCGAATTATCCGTAGAGGCAGCAATTTCTGTTCAAATTAACGAGTTGTTTTACACGTGGTCTCCTATGCACTGCGGACAGGACTGCGGTGAACATTTCGAATTATCCAAAATTTTGAATTAACGAGGTTTGAATTCACGAGCTTTCACTGTATTTGTGCTCCTGTCTGTCACTACTCAGAATTGAAGTGCCAGCTCCTCCCAAGAAGTGGCACGAGGGTAGGCCTCTGGTGACTGGCTTGCACCAGTGGCCAGTATGAACGAGCCTTATCTGAGGAAGAAACAAAAACAACTTAATGTGATGCAAGAGTGAGGTGCATAATGTTCTTAAGATAAGCTTGTTGACATTAACCATCACACACAAGAAAGGTTCTCATAACATGAATGACTTTTAAAAAGACGGCTTAATGGAATAGCAGTGGAAATGCGAAGAATAGAGTACACAATCCACTAAATTCAAAGTGACACACCTAGACCAGGTGCAGTGACAGTCCTTCCATACTGGCAACGCTTGTGGGTGACCTTCAAATCCGGCGAGACGCAGTCAGCAACGGGCTTCCTCGGTGACTTGGCGTCGGGAAGTGGTGTTAGCTGGGTTGTGCGGGAGCTGCGTGGCACCCACATCTCAGCCCCGAAGGAGACTGCTCAAGGGCAGTGTCGAACTACTTTTATAACCTTCCGGGCTTTTCGTCTTCACCTCCTGTTGTCCCAGGGCATGCCGGAAGCTTGCATGTACACCTGTTGCTATATCGGGGCTCATACTCTGTTGGCGGCACCTTCATCAGCGAACTGTGCACAAACCACCGCTCACGCATGCACTGGTTGCCATCATAGCTCACACTGCGCTGGCAGTCACCTTCGCCGATAAGACAGTGAAATAATACACAAAGCACCACTCTTGTAACCGCCCGGTCTCGCTTAGGTAGGGGGGTACTGCCAAGTGGTTCAGACTCCGCATTCCAGAGCTAGCAGTTGAACATTACACACAAGAAAAATGGCATTGCAAGGGCAGGCCACTTTGGGACATAGGGTGAAATTTCCAGCAGACTGTGAAAACACGAGCAAAAAATGAAGAGATGGCGCCCTTGGGCTCTCGTCTCCATTCTTGGAGAACAAATTCCTGATTGTAACATGGACTCAAAAAACAGTTGGAGCAGCCTCAACCGTATTGCCAGCAGCAAACAACTGCGCTTTTCTCAGTTCTACTTAAAGGGGTCATGCAACATCCACTGAAAATTTTGTACAATATGTGTATTGGCCCTCCAATATATAGTAGACATTGTTTTGTTGCTTCGGGTGGGTTAATTTAGTGCAATGCAAACATCGTTTCGATTTCTGTGCGCTCGTTCCCCTCAACTCTACAGCTGATGTCATCTTAGTCACTACCATTGCCTCCGACATTTGCGTGCTCTCGGAGGCGGCGAGAAAATAAATCGTGCTGCAGCGCTGCTTCCGTATGTTGGTACCTATGGGGTCCAACTATATCCTTACTTTTTGATTTCATATAAATATTATTCTGTAGAAAATGAGAGTGAACAGTATGTTTACATTTTTAAATGTCTTCAGTTGACGTCACTGAATAGTGTCTATGCCGCCCTGTGGTGTCACATGGCCGTTTGGGAGCACAAGAACGATGGGCTTTCAAACGGGCATTATTAAATGTGCGCTGAACATTGTACTGAAATATTTCGGAATCAATATGTCAAATGCTTATTGAAGCAGTTGAAACTGCAACCAGGCAGTTCCATATTCTTTCCACAACCCCTGTAATGTGGACTTGGCCCTGTTGGAAAAGAAAACAACTCATATTAGGAGATTGCTTGTTCTTTTTATTCTATACAGCTGGTATTGCAAGTAAGGTAACACAATGGAAGAAACTGACGATTGACTGCCATCAGCCAATTGCATTTTCTTTGCAAACTGCAGTCAGGCTGACAAAGCACATTCTAGGCTAAATCCACACTATGAAATTGGGAAAATTGGATGTGAAAAATACCCTGGCATTCTCCATACGTGGTGGTTGCAAACAACATATAAACAACAGGAATATATAATGCATGGTTAAGTGATACGCTGCACACTGTGGGAAAAACTCGTTCATGAATAACCTTATAGCAGATTCGCGTCATGTGGATCCACATGAGGTCTAGACTACACATACTGTATTTATTCAAATATACCCACCTGTGCAGACTAGCAAGCCAGAGTGTACTTACTCAGGCCAACCTCTCTGCCTTCCAATAAATTCTCTCTTATTCAAATATAAGACGGTCATTATAAGGCAAGGGCAGAGTTCAAGGTTGCAAGAAAAAGAAAAGTTTGTGCTCTATATAAGAAGGCCAGAAAGCCCACTATAAAATTTTCTATAATTCCAACCTTCAAAGGCCACTGAAGGCAACTCTATAAGCAAGTAGTAGTGTATACAACTATCCAGCAATCACAAGCAATCAGTTTCTGTTACATCGTTTTTTTTTTGTTTTTTTTCTTGTTGTAGTCACACTACCGAAATTCACTTTCCTCTATGCCATTCATCAAGTTCGAAATGCATGTCTTGAATGAAGCTGTCAAAATTGTGCGGTCTACATGAAGTGTACTAAGAAAGTCTGCAAACTTGTCTTCATTCGGTTCGTAGAAGTCTTTCCCAGTTGACATGCAGCTGGAGATATGCTCACTTTTGTTTGTTACTGCGCGGGAAAAAAGACACAATGTAGCCATCTTCATTGTGAAAAATATGTCTCCTTTGACATGAGCTTCATAATTAAAATGATGCATCACTGTTTGCCCTTAATTGGTAACAGGTTTTGTGTATGTAAATCACAGTGGAGCTTGAAATTAAGGTACGCGTGCGAGCTCACTTTGTCACTATCTGGCACTTCTGACGGGAAGTTTGTGGGAAACGAGACGGCGCCCATTTGTGCCTCGTCCCACAAGCTAGCCTGTGGCGCAGGCCCTGTGCCATCTTGGATGTCACGAGCTGCCAGGAAACGGCGTGTGATTCAAGGTTAGCGCTCTCTTAGTGCGTTGATCTGCCATTCCTGTGCAGCATCCTCTCAGGTGCTCTTACCCCTGGCTCCGTGTCATCACGCGGCTAGTTATGTGGAGATGGGTTTGCCCCCATGGCTTGCCCTGCGAGCACGGTCCGAGACGCGACACTCCTCCACCGGTTTCGTAGATTCGCCGGCACAGTGCAGAGGAGGCACGACCAAGGCTCGTCAGCGAACGAGGGCTTTATTGACCCACGATGCAACACGGTGCGACAGCGACGGCTTGCAGGCAAAAGGGCTCACCGCAGTGCCGATTGAGTATGCGTGCCCTTAGCGCTTGTGGCTATCCAAAGGTGCCCGTGGGCAAGCGTCCGCCAAGCGCACGAACAAGATGCAGCGTGCCAGAGGCTTTTCGTAACCACCTCGTCGCGGGTCTCGGGAGCATCATCTGGCACAAGCGCGCGGGGCGCGAAGCACGTGAAAGGTCACGTGAAGAGGGGCCGCTGCCGGGGGCCAATCGGGGCTCGTCCCAATGACGTTAGCTAGCGTGACGACACGGAGCCAGGAGTAAGAGCACCTGAGAGGATGCTGCACAGGAATGGCAGATCGGCGCACTAAGAGAGCGCTAACCTTGAACCACACGCCGTTTCCTGGCAGCTCCTGACATCTGAGATGGCACAAGGCCTGCGCCACAGGCTAGCTTGTGGGACGAAGCGCAAATGGCCACCAAATTCTGATTTTGGTTTCGTTACTCTAACATGAGAAGGGAGACTCGGATAGCAACAGCCCGCCATTTTTTCCTGCAGGACTGCCATTGGATCGTTTATAATATTATTCCTTTTTGTGAAAATGGCCCGTTTGGTTCCAGGGCAAGCGTGTCATAGCGCTACAAAGTTAAATACAGTAGAAGCCCGCTGATACGTTTTTCACGGGACCGTAAGAAAAAACGTAAGAGCCGAGAAACAGGAAAAATTGAGAAATGAGAGCAGTGGTGATTGGCACACACTTTTATTTCAGTGCTAGCACTTGACAAAATCGTGAAGCATTGTCTGGCGCATTTTCTCACGCCCCAGCAGCACGAGGCGTTTTTCGAGAAGGTGCAGTGCCATGTGGCAGTCGGCATCGTTGCTTGAGCTTGCATATCTTCTAAGTAAAGCTAGTGTTGTCGCGGCCGATGAGGAGGTTGGCTCCGGCAGCTGCTACCTTTCCTCCTCCTCCTCGACTTCGTCTTCACTGCCGCACGCATCGGCACACTCGGTCATGATTCTGTCGATAGATAAAACCTCGGAGGTGACAACGGCGTCATCGATGGAAACGTAATCACTGTATGCGATTCCGTCACAAGCAGTTTGCATCGCCTTGCCAAGTTCGCTGTCGGAAACGTAATGGGCATCGCCCATTGTGCAGCTAATCCTACATTCAAGCCAAGTCAATCTACGTGAAAAGTCAATATGGCCATGGGGAGTGGCCGTTCGGAGTGCCGATTCGCAATGTTACCTGCGGGAACGTTTCCACACTTGCGATGTAACAGCGGGGTTCCTAATGCATTGAATCCAATGGGAGTTATGCCAAGAGCGACCAAAAACGATGTAGCAGCCGGGAAAACGCAGCAGCTGGGAACGCAACAGCGGGCTCCTACTGTATTTGGAATTACAGTTGAACCCACTTATAACAATACCGGTTTTAACAATATCGTCACATGGTCGTGACACACGCAGAACTCGAGACGCCAATATCTGTCATCTGCTTTTATTTTGAATTTGTAAGCCGAATAACTTGAGTTTGCCTGCATCGATCTCGAAAATTCTTTTTTGCATTTACCTCAGAACAATACAAAGCACCCGTTCGATGTAAAACTCAGCGAGTAAAATATGGTTTCAGGGCCCCTTTAAGCCATTAAAGAAACTCCTTGATAAATGCTAGAGTTTAAAACATAAAAGAAAACTTTCTCCTCCATGGCAGCCAGCGTACATCAACATCCAAGTGGATGTTTCAATGTCTCAAGTGTCTCTTTATGTTTATTGACTATTTATGCACACTGCCCACCTTGTCACAGCCACTGTGCTATTGCACAAAGTTCCTGTAATTTCCTTGGTTTATGAAGTGCTCTTTCTTTTCTTTTTTTGTGCTTCTTCTAAGGCTGCTTATATTATCTTCAGAAATGAAATGTAGCTCAATGGTAATGTTTACAAATGCACGAAGCAGTTTACATGACTGAAAAAAAATGGAACCTTGATGTACCAAAGCTTTTCTCAGTTGACATGACTGTTATATCCGGGTTCGGCTGTACTAATTATGATTAAAATAATTTGTATAGTGCAAAGACCACTTACAGCATAGTTAGTTGCATTTGCAAAATTCAGTAGTAATCCTGTACTGTAACAAAATGCAATTTTTTTAAAGCCTGTATGTGCGCTATGTATATGGCTTTAGAGCAAGCAATTACTCAATCATCATTTGAACCATATGACAAAAATGAATGTTTGCATCATTTTAAATTTGTTAGTCCAGAGTGAAAGTTTGAAGATTGGCCTTAAACGCCCCTAAAACACCCATGACATTTTTTTAAATGTTTCTAGTTAACATGCGCATAGAGTTGAGAATGCCGTCACGATGAACGATGTCAAATGTAGCAGTGCTATGGGCTGCAGCCGTACCACGAACTCGTAAAACAATCCCGTGCACTTCTCCGGGCTTTTCTAGCATACCAGAGTTAGCCGTGATGTCAGTAGCATGTATTTGGTGATATCTGCAGAAACAGAGCTCTGTTGATTGATCGAAGGCGAACCTACAACTTGCAGTTAGTCTGAAACTGCCAATTTAAGCCTGGTCCTACACCACTATGAATGGCTACACTACGAGTGGTTGGAGGTGTATTTACTGTTCATCTGTTCATTCTAAAAATGGGGTTGCTTGAACCCTTTTTTTTAAGCAACTAATAATTTTTTTTTTTTCCTGCAGAGAAGTATCACTATGTGGGACGTCTGCTAAAGCCAGGTGAAGAGCCAACTGATTACTCTGACGAGGAGGAGTTATCTGCAGCCGATGCTGCTGCCAAGAAGGACGGCGGTGATCCATCGGCTGCTGCGTCGGGTGGCGATGCTAAGCCGCATGTGGACTGAGAGGCCCTATACATACACGCATTGCTGCCTCCACCATCGCCCAACTGCCATGGGAACATGTTTTCATTTTGTGACTGTTTGTTTGCTTCTCCAATGTGTGTGTTCGGGTGGCCAGGTTTCTTGCACTATGCCTAGAGGGGGTCATGCTGCTAGTATTCGTCAAGATGCGATGAATTGCGTCATGCGTACCTGTTCTGTTTTAGTCATGCGAAATTGTGAATTGATGTAAATTGACATGAACTGCCTATACTGTTATGTCTGCGCAAATGTTTCGCATTCCTTGAGTGGAAATCAAGGGAAGTGTATCCTGGTGATTTGATGTAAGGAGGGGTTTCAGTAAGTCGAGACCTAACAATGAAAAAATTCTTGTTAGTCAAATAAGGGGTGAGATGTGTATAAATACAGTATTTCTGGCACAGACATTTGTAGTGTGACAGTTATTCTGTGCTTTCAACTAGCACTTCAGGAAGGGTGCAAATCACTGTGTCTTTAAGCAGACACTGCTTTTGTTCCGCATCTTGGGTGGTCCTGTCTTCCTTTAGCCACAGCTCGAAGAAACTTTGGGCCACCAACAGTTGGCTCTCATCTGCCTTTTTTGGCAATGTTGTTTGCATGCGATGCCACTGTGGTTTTTGATACAGCGAGTGGGACAGAGTCATGTACGATAAGCTACAAACTAATGCTAATCAATGGTTTATATGTTAAAGATTATTACAAACAAGGAGGTGTGGGTATTTTAAACTTGCTGTGGCCTTGCCACCGACCACCACGCACTTTGAGCCATACATCACACCTTACAAATTACATGGGTTGCATTGCATACCCAGGTCGGTGTGAGCAGGAGTGAATTTTTGTTGCTGGGCACTTTACAGCCAGTGAAAATTCGTCATGGACTCGCACTTATGTAATGCGGTACTCTGACCTGCTACTGTGTTGATAATTGCCAGTGCAGCAGCACTAATGTGGCACATTTTTCAGGCCTTGTTGTGTGTGTTTTAAGTGAGTGCATGTCTGTCTTGTTTATTTTCTATTCTATTATTTTGAGCTGCGCCTCTTTTTCCCACCTCACCCTATTAAAGCTTTATTGTACAAGCAAAGGAAAACTTGCCAAGAATGCTAGGATGCTGCTGCTCTGGCCACACTCAATGTGGAGGTGCCTGTACAACATGGCAGCTTTCTTTGTTCTCCTTTGCCGCGGTGTTGCACCAGTGCAGCACTGGGTTAACCCTGCCTATATGTATATCTTATGCAGCATCAGTTGGGTCTTGCATACGAAGGATGAGAAGTTCTTGGTTTTTCTTCTTGTCTTCCTGTTTCCACGCACAGACTTGTATATAATGATTTCGTCTCGGGCATGACCTTAGTTTTGAACCCTCTTTTCTTTTAGATGACGATGGACGCAACTGTGGCTATTATCTGCAGTGTGTGTATAGAAAAGCTGCTTGTGTGCCTGGTGGGTGTCTGTATGATTAAAGAAAAAAAATGTGGGATATTCCAAAAGGCTGTTACTCCTTTTTCTTTCGCCATTTTTGGAGCATTGTCACTCAAGGTGGTGCATTATACAGCAGTCTTGGTACAAGGTATTGTCACCAGGTAATTATTACATGACAGTGCCTTTGATTCTATAGTTTATCTTGCATCTTTACTTGGAAAGTGCTCATACTTCGCAGCTTGCACATAACATTTAATGAAGGTCCTAGTCGGGATGGGTAAACAAAGGTGAATCGAGACCTAGAAGCTTATGCAGTATCCCACTGCCTACACTAATTACGCAACATTTTTTTTTTTCCTGTAAAAGTCGTTCTGCCTGCTCTGTCACATGTTGCAACCAGGTGCCGTGACAGCACTTTTCATTGCCCAACTGTTTCATAGAAATCTGCCTCCCAGCCGCTTGGAGACTGTTTTGGCAGCTGCGTCCAAACACTGCGGCACCACTCACATGTTCACAGCTCACACTGCAGCTGTGTAGATATAGGATGTTCTATCCTGTGTGACATCTAGGGCATCATAGACACGCAAATGTCGATGGGTGTTCAGGGGTCTGCTTATTTCAAGTCATAGCTTCGATGCCAAAAATTACATCTTTTCAGCACGACAAACTCTGCTCTTGCAAAACGGGCAATTAAGAAAGGTGAACTACATCTCTGATGGCATGTGGTGGATTGGCAGTTCTCCCCTTCAGGACAGTTGTCTACTCGCAATGGCTTATGCAGTGAAGGGAGAGCTTTCAAGGCCTCATGTGTCTGATCCTCGCAGAAAGCAGGCAGTGCAGCCGCATGATGTCATTCACAGTAAAGTACTACGTATAACTCGAAGCACACCATCCAGAATGTCTAGATGGTGCTGAAAATACATTAATATTGTGGGCTTAGGGCCGTGGTATCTGAGCCATTGGCCAGCTGAGGCCCTCGAAGAAGACAGAGGCACTGACAGCAAAACATGTCAACCTTTATGCTCTAAGGCCAGCTCAGGACTGACCGCCCAGCCAAACTACAGCGCAAGCTGTGCACTCGGGGGGCCATTCTTGTCTTGGCCGAGGCAAGTGAGGCAGCACCCGGCACTCCCTCTATCTTGTCTTTGGGCATTTCTTTAGACTCTTCCCAAGTCTTCCTTCCATTCTATTAGAATTTGATAACCTCAACAGGAGCAGCTTAGCTTGCCTCAGTGGGAGCATACAGAGACGAGCTGCTTTTGTGAAGTGAGGTTAAATAGCTAAATGAAGTCAATAATTTGAGTTCAGGTACTCCCTGAACTCTTGCTTTAGATTACCATAATAGGCGCTTAGTCCTTGAAGCTAGTAAGTCTTGTTCAGACCATCGGATATTTTCTTTGGGATAACTTTGTATTAATCATTACAGGTACAAAAAGTAACAGTGCGGTTGACTGCATAATCTGTGCAGTTACTACTGTGACAAGTGTGTTGTCATCTGCTTCTCTGAGGCATTTGCTACTCGAGCTGTTTGATAGGTTACTTTGTGGCTATCTTGGGCTCTTTATACTTATGCTGAAAGGCAGCTCAGTTTGCCTTTTGTGCTACTTGAAAAGAATTACTTTTTCTTGTACTGACGTCTGGATTGTGCTTTTTCAGTGCTCTGTGCTAATCAACATAAAGAAATACCGAAAGCTAACAGCTTTTTTTCCCCTCTCTCTGCGGGATGTACTCTTCTGAAACCTGTCCTTCATTGTGAAACTATAGGACAAACTTTGTTAATTGTGGTTATAAAAAGGTGCAAAATGAACAATGTTCCACATGTTCAAGAATATGGTACCGTGTAAGTGCATTTGTATATTGTAACTTAAAAATCTTTACGAGACATGAACATGGGAGCAAGTTGTAGAGCTTATCGCCTTTCATTCTGCACACACTACACTTCCAAGAATCAGCGTGTGTGAAAACAGGCACGCGGACCAGAAGTACTGCAAGAAGTGTCCAAGTTTTGGCTTTTCAAACTGTTGTGAAACATTATACACTTGCCACTGAATGGCTGAGCATCTGGGCACATGTACAGGTGATCAGATGTTCATGCATATCGGGGACACAACTTCCCAATAACACACAAATGCTCTTATGGATTTTCGTTTGGTAGACATGCTGGGAGACCCTATCTCCATTGTAAAGGCATCATGCCTAGCTGCTGTGAAGCACAGGAGTGGTAACATCTAGAATTAGTTGGTCTTGACTGGAGGCAATCTATGAAGTTGGATGAAGCCTGCACCTTTGCCTGTTCAGCAGCAGTATGTAAAATTGTTTTATATTCAGCGGTAAAAAAAAAGGGGGGGGGGGGGGGCATTTAGTCTGTCACCGCTATGACGGCCACATGCTGTTTAGAACTGGCTCACATCGATGGTGGAGGTGATTCCCAGAAAGCAAATTATGCATTTGCATGCATATACACTACAGCAAGCTGCCTTCTTACAGCAGGAACTGCGATGTCTTGGCAGAACAGAAACAAGTAGCATTGTCAATATGTATTCTGATTCTTAGTTGCAGGCCAGTTGTAACATCTGAAACACTAGCTCAGCTTAACTGCATTTACTATTCCTTGTGCTTAGGTAATCAATCGCCTTCACTTTGGTGACCATAGAGGGCCGTTTTTAAATCTGAACATACAGTAAAACAGGCTTACAAGATTGAAGCTAAGCAAGTAGCGAGTATACGTTATGGACATGCTGCATCACAAGTCCTGATTGATTGAATTATTTCTGAGAGTTCACGTCCCAAGCCTGCGATATAATCGAGAGACTGTAGTGGAGAGCTCTGGAAATTTAAACCATATGGGGCTCCCTAACGTGCATTGACGTCGTACAGTACACAGGCCTCAGCATTTTAACTCCATCTAAATGCAGCTAGCATGCCTGGAATTGATCCTGCGACCTTTGGAGCCTTGGCCACTTTATCACCGTGGCGGGGCATCACAAGTCCTAAAAGTATGAGGAAACTCATGAAGCCTGTTTTTAAAGAACAGTGTTGCAAGAAGACTCACAGAAACCTATGCTTGTGATGCGGTAACAGATGACTGCTACTTATCTCTGCTGCACCAGACTGGAAATTTATGTTCGTTTTGTGCTTTCATAAAACATCAATTTGCATCTTGTCTATGTTTGTGACACAGTCCCTTTGTGTGCGTGTGCTGTTAATAACGTTCTGCCATCACTGAGCACCAGCACGTGACTGGCAACGTTTGCAGTGCAGTTCTGAGTGCTGCACGTCACATGGAGCAGGATGTGCATTTGATCCAGTGCGTTTTATGAAATGGGGGGAGTGCCACTAATCCACAATGCAAATTAGGTGACAATGTTGGGCAGCATTCATCAGGAAAGCAGAAGATAAGGGTTTGGTTGGCAGTTCTGATCCTAGACTAGTGGCACCCGCATGACGCATAAACTCCCTGCGCATTTCCATTTTCCGTGCACTTGCTTGATTTTCATTACTTATACTCATGGTCAAATGCCTCATTAGTGTAAAATACACGCAGTCTGATATATCATATGGTACAACTCTTAAAATGTCCTCTTTCGTACAGTTTATATACAGTGTGTCCCAGAGTCATTGTGCACTTCTGACCAGTCACAGGAAATCAACGAAACAAGATAGAAATGTTAAATCTTCACCAAATAAAAGGAAAGCACTGCAAGTTTCATACTTGCCGAGTGCGGTTCAATGTGGCATCTATTGTTGTTGTAACTAAACAATATTCACGTTCTTCCTGCACATGGTTAAGGACGTCTGGTGTAACAGAGGTAATAATGACTGTGAATCACTTTTAAACAATTAATGACATTGATGTGTTCACCATACACCTGTTCTTCACATAAACAAAGTAAATGTAATGGTACCAGATCCACGAAGCACATTTAATGATCTTCTCAAGTGCTGCATTATTCAAGATTTGGCAGCCAGGGGACTGCACCTTTGCACCTTGCTTTAGTAAACAGGTAACACCTTGCTTTGCTTTATTCCTTAATGATACCACTTTTAAATGCACATGCCCATTTTATGCAAAAATAATCTTAATGGCATGGCTTTTAGTGATTCACAGCAAAAAAAAAAAAAAAAAGTGGCAATATCTGCAGTTACAAGTTCACAACTGCCTCATGCTCAATAAACTTGGTGGCATGCTATTTACTTTTGTTTTTATAGGGCCACCGTTAATCGAGTAAGAAGAGCACTAGCTTTATATGTGCTATCAACCTACAGTATTTTCAGCGCATTCTGCATGAAATGACCAAGTACTGCAAGAAAAGTAAAGCCTCCATTCTAATGTTTGCTTTATGCAAAATTTGAAAAGAAAGTGGCCCAGCTGCTGAGCTTCTTGTACAAAGCATCTTGAGTCAGAGGCTCCCTCACCTACACACGCAATTTGCAAAATACAGTTTTGCCGACTAGGGAGTTGAACATAATTGGACTCTGTTGCTGACTGTGAAATCCTGTCGCATGTATTTGATAAAACACACCACATGTATCTTGTGAAAAAGCAAGGTTGCATTCAAAATGGAGGAAAAGAGAAAGTGGTTTTCAACTCTTCCAAGCAATGTGGACCAAGGATTCTCCTATCTTTTCCCAGCTACAAATTTAGCTTGAAATTGAGGACTGCAATGCAGACTTGCCAATGCAATTCTCAATTTTACAGTTTTGTGTAAAGCCTTAAGCTGAGAAAGCGCCAAGGTAGGATTAAGGATGAACATGCAGGAAACAAAGATAATGCTAAGTGGCACGGCGAAAAAAATGTGTCTTCAAACCATCTTCAAACCAGACATTAGAAGTCGTAGAAGAATACCTATATCTAGAACAGCTATTGACCCACCCGTGTAAAAGAAATCCACTATAGAATAAACATGGGATGGTGTACATATGGGAGACATTCCCAACTCGTGAATGGAGACCTATCACTATCACTCAAGTGGAAATTATACACTACTGCATTTTGCCAGTACTGACATAAAGGGCAGAAACTTGGAGGATTACAAAGAAGCTCGACAGGAAGGTAAGAACCATGCAGCGGGCGGTGGAACGAAAAATGATAGGCGTTACATTAAGAGATAGGAAGACAGCCAAGTGGGTCAGTAATCAGACCAGGGTCGCCGACATAAGAATTGATGTTAAGAATAAAAAAATGGACATGGGCAGGCAACGTGATGAGAAGGCAAGATAACCTGTTGGACAGTTAAAACGACAGAATGGAAACCAAGAGAGGGCAAGTGTAACCACAGATGACAGAGAGTAAGATGGGGTATGAAATTAAGAAATCTGCAGGCATCAAATGGAATCGGCTCGTGCAGGACAGGCAAGGATGGAGAGCATTTGGAGAGGCCTTCGTCTTGCAGTGGACATAAGATAGGCTGATGATGATGATTTCAATTAGAACAAGTTTGACTTCTTTTCAAAAAGCCTTTGAACAGTAGTGTTTCGGGCAAGGATGTGCATTTTAATGTCACCTACAAATTGCATAAGTGAAATGATTTGTCGGTTTACTGTTCCCTTCCTCATGCACCAGAGTTGTAACTGTCGCTTGAGCAATTCCTGTCAGAAGTTGTAACTAGTGAAGCTTCTCACTAGTTTCATTCCCCTGGCGTAAGAACACTAAACAGGGTGTCACAAATTGTTTGGTAGATGAATCAATGAAGATGCAAACTAAGGCAGTGGCAAGCTCACAAGAACTCATGCTTAATGAAGTGTGTGTCAATTTGGTGACACTGTGAAGCCTTCTCTCTTTCTTACACCACTGTTCGACATCATTCATTTTGAAGTAAGGCCACGACCACACAGCTACTGAGATCACAGAACACATGACAGCTGCACCAACTCATGGACGTACATGTGCGCATGTATTTACATAACAAACAGGCCACACTCCTGTCAGCTTTGGCTTGCCCTAATGAGGACAGTGGAATTCTTGCCAGATTGCACTTTAGCCTCAAGTGCCTTCTGACGCTTTTTGGCTTCCAGATTCCGCAGCAACTTTTCTCGCAGCAGTTGCTCTTGCTGCAGAAGGTGTTCACGGAGCTTCCTCTCCTCTTCTTCGGCTTCAGCATTCTTCTTCTCCTCTTCTTCTTTGTGTTTCTGTGTCTGCAAAATATAACAGAGGCAAAGAAATAAATGTAATCAAGTTTGAAATCCCGTTACTACCAATCTACAAATGCTTCCCCCTTGCAAATAGCCCCCGCAAGTGCTGGTCATTATCCCTGAAAAGTACTGAATATTGCCTTCTTGAAACAGACCATTAGGGTTCTAGTTAAGCATAATTGTTCGGGTTCTAGTTAAGAACAAAGTACAGTGAGTGATGGAAGGGCGTGGTGAACTTGAGTATGAATCAGAGTGAGTGAGGGCAAGTTTGAGCACAGAAAACTGAAACTTGAGCAGTTTGGTAGGTATTCATCTTGAAAGAAGGTAACTTGAATACACACAAACACAGGAAGAAGAGCAGATACCAGAGTAAGCCATGGAACCAGCTTGACATTTTGACACCAAGCAAGGTCGGAAAGTGGCCAATCTGGCATAAAGTAGCCCCTAACAGTGACACATGCCTCCTCAGAGTATGAAACCTTGTACCACTTGCCGTATTTGCCACTCCTCGCACCATGTGACTTTCTCTTCCATTGCATAAAGAGCACACTATGTGTGAAACATTTCTTGGATGACAAAGAAGTCATCACAAGAGTTGAGCTCTTCCTGAACTCTCAAAATTAGGGGTTCTGCAATGACCTGCACCACCTCATCCATTGATGCAAAAGTGCACGGCCGTGGGACGGGAATTATTTAGAGAAACTCCTTTTATTTCTAGCCTATGCTCCTTTATGAGCGTCTCATAGATTTTATGAGCGTCTCATAGCGTGGAGAATCATCAACTTGACCAACACAGGCTACAATTTTGAACACTACACATTGTGCTCTAAATGTATACACTTGTCATTTCTGGAATAAATGATTGGCTGCTATTTAAACCGAAAATCAACCAATGAGGCCAATTAGGACGTTGAAAGAGACCGAGAGGTAATCAGTTAGGCAAATATGCTCTCTTCATTTGTCACCACTGAGGGGACCAACTTGTAACACCAAAAGTGGGTGCCATAGTTTTAAAGCATTTACTTTACAACTTCACTCATTATTAATTAACAAAGGTCATTACCTGTCTACACAACTGCTTTAGCATAGAAAGTGCATTTTACCAAAGGCAGATCAAACAGGCCCATTTTTTGTGCCTGCTCATACTGACTTCGCCCAAAAATAAAAAGCAACCTTTCTAAGGGCAGTCATACAATCTACTTCCTGCCATAAGCTTGCATCTCAATCCTTTCTCAAGTAAGTTTAAATTAAAATGACGGACACATACAAAACATGCTTTCTACCAGTTATGCGCCCATATTTGCAGCTTGCAAACTTATCATTCTTGCCCCTTGCTCAATTATGTTATGCTCTACAGCACTTGAAACTGCAAATCTGTTGGGCTTGAACACCAATGTGACCACACTCACCCGAACAAGATCAAAAAGTTCCTGAAGCAAATGGGTTGCCTGAAGCTTGCGCGTTGCTTCAGCAGCACACTCCTGCTGTCTTTGCTCAGACTCTACTTGTAGACGGTGCTGCTCAGCAATGCGTTCTTGCTCTGCACTGTGCTTCTCATCGATGATACATGGCTCTTCCGCAATGGGCTCACTGAAGGCAACTTGGAACTGTTCAGAAACCATCAGCTGTTCACCTAGTCGTTCCTGTTTAGCGAGAGACTCCTGCTCGCCTATTCGCTCAAGCTTTGCAAGTGTCTCCTGCTCCATGATCAGTTGCTCTTCGGCAAGACGCCTCTGCTCAGCGAGCCTTTGCTGTTCGATCAGCTGCTGTTGCTCTGTATGCCACTTCTGCTCAGCCAAGCGTTGTTGCTCTGCGATGCGCTGTTGCTCCACAAGACGTTGCTTTTCAGTAAACCACTGTTCCTCCACAATACGCTGCCGTTCAGAAAGCCGTTTCTGCTCGGTAACCCGCTGCTCATCTGACCGCCTCCTAGGCTCGTCTGCATCGGGGGAAGAGTTTCCCTCCTTCTTTCTTCGCTTTCGCTTGGACTTTTTACGCTCGCCACTTCGTTTGCGGTCACTTCCCTTGTGCCTCTTGGACTCAGCTTCGGCCTTCTTCCGCCTCAAGTTTTCTTCTTCCTCTTTCTTTCTCAGCTCCTCTTTCTTTCTTATTTCCTCTTCTCTCCTACGCCTGGCTTCCTCCTCCTCCCATTTCTTTCTCAGTTCCTCTTGGTACCTAGTGACAAGAACAAATGGTGTGTAAGGAGTGCGCAAGCTAAGAGCCAGCCTTGCCCGTGCAGAATTCTAAAGGAAACAAACATTCAACAAAGAGAGCTATCAGAACTCTCACTGCACAAGAAACTGCCAAGACATGCAGAAACACATTCAAAGCAGCAATGTAACAATGGTACACATGCACTGCAACATGCACTGCAACATGGGTGCAAACATCAAAGGGAGAAACAATAACCTCTGTTTTCTCAGCTAGTAACCATTGGTATTTCAATGAAAGAAATGTAACTAACGTTTTCAAAAGAACCAACTGTTGTTGCTCAGTTGGTGGTCTGTAACATCTCTTCTGCTGTGACTCTTGGAGCCCAGCATTCACAGTTATATATTATGCGGCCTGTGCCTGAACATGTAGAAGCCGTCACATCTACAATGCACTAGAAATTATATTAAAAAAAAGAAGAAAAACAGAACTCTGTTTTCCTTCCCATTAACACTTTGCTTAAGAATTTGAATGGACCTTTTCATGCTCTCTTCTTCATCCCTTCTCTTCTTGGACTCTTCCTCTTTCTTTTTCTTGCCCTCCTCTTCCTCCTTCTTTTTCCTCGATGCCTCCTCCTTCTTCCTTTTCACCTCCTCCTCTTCCTTCCTTCTCCTTGCTTCCTCCTCCTCCTCACGCCTCTTACGCTCCTCGCGCCGACGCTGCTTCTCCTCTCGCCTGCGTTCCCTTTGTTCCTCTTCCTCACGCTGTCGCCGTCTGCAACCAGAAAAACCACTTGGCGTATCATTAAAACAGAGAGCCTCAAAGCTAGGCTGAAGTAACTGATAACTATCCTACACCATGACCATTCCTTTTGGTGGGTCTGTACTGGTTGAGGTGCTGTGACCACAATTTTCAAGAAAGGCTACACTGTGCTAGCACAGTCCTTTGTCTACCCAATTCAGTTAAGTTAAAGCTACAAAACATGTCAGCAAGCTAGCAATGAGGCGTAGTGTTTTGACTGGGGCTTGTTGGTACTGTATTATCACATGTAGTGTGGCGCATAAAACATGGACAAAGCAGAGGACACGATGACACACACAGAGCACACCGCGTGCGTGTCATGATGTCTTTTCCAATGTCCATATTTTATGCACCACACTACACATCTAAATGAGACATGGTGGTCTTCTTGGCAAGGGAAAGAGGGCCACTAAACGGCGGCTGGTTAACCAGTTGTGGCCTTCCATTTGCTCACTATGAGACATGCTAAGACGAAGAACAGGAGTGCGTAATGGCAGGCAGTTCTTGTCCACAACTGGCTTACATGACTTGCGGCACAGTGCTGCATGGCATTGGGAGACACGGCATATGTACCCATGACCACAGACGCACGTTACCAACAAAGGTGGTGTGGAAGAAGAGCGGAGGGAGAGAGGGAAGGAAAGAAAAAAGAATGTTTCTTGTATTAAATCCAGTAAAGAACAATGAATAAGCGAAAAATGAGCATATGAACACACTATAGCCATTATTAGCTGTAAGGGGATCAGTCAAGGCCATGAAAAAGCTGGGACATTGTTTTACGTTTTTGATGTTGTAAATCTTCTGTAGTTAGGTGTGCTCTTCAAGTAAACTACTGTCCTGTGCGCTTTTTTCGCAGTAGTGACAAGCTTCTCGAAATGGTGCTCTAGCAGGATAAGTAGAAAACTAACAGTACTTGTTAATATGTAACTTGAGCAGTTCAATTATTTTAGACTTTGAATTGTACTGCTGTTTTCCTCCACAAAAGCAATGTCTATTCTAAGCAACTGGGACATTTGAATGTGGTCAAGCCATACTACAAAGTGATCGACACAAGTTATACTAGACAGTCCATCTCCTTTCCGAACACCCCTCACATGTGCCAAATAATTCACTATTGTCTTTGCCAATGTTGCAGGTATGATCGTAAAGTTACCTGTAAAATTCTTCGTTGTGAGTACCGCTATGCTTCACTTGGGTGGAATGACGATGATGCAGCCTCAGCACAACTTACAAGCTTCCTGTTCTTTTCAGTGGAAAAGCACAAGCACATTTTGGAACCGCTGGACATAGTCATTTAATACAACAGATTATAAAGCATTCCAATTACTCTGAACAATAATTCTTCAAGATTAAATTAAAAAATTGCCCATGACATCAGCTCGGGATCCAAACAGATTAGTCACCAGAGCGACGTCACTCTCCATGCAACACGCCATGTGCAGGGGTAGCTACAAACAGCCTTGCTGCAATCTGTAGCAGTTTCTAGATTGAAAGCCTTATAAAAGATTACACACTCCATGCAGACATCTGACACAGAGGATTTACCCTACCAGCTTAATGCCCCTGTACAGAATCGTCAAAAACACCAGTAGGGAATGTAATCACCTTTCAGCCTCCCGCATTTGCTCCTCTTCCAAGCGTTCCCGTAGCACCCGCTCCTCTCGTTCCCTTTCAAGGGCTTCGATTTTGAGTCGCTCCTGCTGACGTCTCTGGATACTCTCCTCACTCAGGTGCCTTGACCTGTCAAAATCAACCTGCATGCAAAACGCCAAAGCTACTGCCCAATGTAAAATGTGCATATTCTTGCATATAGAGAAGCGCGCTCTTCTATTATGATTACACGAAGATTGCTTTGCACCTAAATGCTGCTTAGTATTTAATGAATTTCACAGAAAGATTGGATTTTATGACTTGGCACATTCAATGCAACAATTACTTGGCAGGCATTTAGGAAGGGCATGTGAAGTTGCCTTCATCCATGGAAAACTAGGTGCTGGCAAATTGGTGCTAGCACGAACTGGCGTCGTCAACCTCTGGAAGTTGCTGAAGTCAACCATTCCAGGAAGGTCACTGCATGATGCCCATTCCTACGTAGTATGTGGCAACCTGTGGCCTCAAGATATGTTGCCGTAAACTCCGCAACCAGAGTAGACATGAAACTGTGCAGTCTCACAACGCCAGCCTGCACCAAGAAACTATACTTGCTGGCAACTTTTCTTGGCAATGAAGCGAAGGGTACGGAGGCAAATCGCACGTCTCCTGCCACTAAGGAATGTGGCAGGAGACATACCGAGACTTGCACTACACAGGACTACTTCGTGCAGGAGTACATGTGCAGATGCTCCGCCCCCATAGCCTTCTCTTCATTACCAAAAAAGTTGTCCACGAGTATAGGTATAGCACTTTACTCATGAGATGCCCAAGCACAATTACAACAACAGGCATGCCTTTCAATATTTTAGAAACTGTTGCTTGTGTTCACTATTCTCACTACTTTTGGTTTCACTAGTGCATGCAACACATCTCTGTAACAATGGCCCATGCAAGCCAGGACATACTTTGATGTTCGCTGTGAATGCACGTCCCTCAGGGGTCTTCAGCATGAGCTTCATGCCACGCAGAGAGTCCATTGCTTTTACGAAGCCCATATACTCCATGTACTGCACATACACATCAAAGGTGAGCTCCTGACTAAAGGAGAAGGTCGAGATGCGCCCAACGGACGTTTCGGCATCCTTCTGGTATGGGTCGAGCAAGGGAATGTCCAGCCGCCGAACAGGCCCCGGCCCGCCAAACGCCTGACAAACCAGTTGCTCGCTGGGCCGATCAGCATCACGCCGTTTGTCAGCAAACCACTTGCACGGTAGACCCTGCACGTAGCACACGCCCCAGTTGAACAAGCTTGCAATTCATTACATGACAAAACCAAATGATCATAAAAGTACTTCATGAAGGGCTAGTTGGTGAAACATGTCGTAAGGAAAGGCGCAATTTTCGACACCATGAAAGACAGACAGCAGGACGAGTGCCTTTCGTGATGCCTTTCGCCGTGTAGAAAATTGCGCAAAATTACAAATGATCATAAAGCAGCCTGTAATGAGAGGCTACAAAATAGACAAATTTGGATGACCTGCAATCTTTCAATGAGCACCTTGAGCACCTAAACCTAAGTACATGCACATGGTTGTACTTTGTCCCTACTGAAACGCAAATGTCATAACCAGGACTTAAATAATTCTTTTAGTTTGTTGTCACTGTTGCTGCACTGGTTCTCACTGACTAAGGGAAGGAACAGAGAATGGCAAGTCACAAATGATAAGTGGTTGTTAACTACCATGTATGGTTATCACAAATAAGTAAGGAATCGTTTAGTCCATTTCTCCCAAATTTCTGCCAGTTTATTTTCCTTATCTTTTACTGCCCTCCTTAAACATTGAGGTAGATTACAACAATCGAGATTTCTTTTTGCATGACGATGAACCCACTACAGAACATAATTTCAAATGGATCAATTGATACATCAGCTCACATCAATACTTGCTTCTTGCAGTTGTACTGAGAATGAAGCTTCAACTTTTATTTTTGACCGCCATTAAGTACCTGTAGTTAAGGTACTACAATTTCATTCTTTCATTTATCTAGTACACCTGCAAAAGAATAAAGCCAAGTCGTACATGACACTTGCAGTAAAGCCTGCACGGAAGTACTACTAAAACCATGATGCAAAAGCTGTCCAAGGGTTTTCAGATAGTCCATGCAGGCCCGCAGTGCCGCTAATGTAAATGACTTGGGATAGAAAATCCGAGCTCGAGCATGGTAAGGGAGGCATGGCCTCCGTTAGCAACCCAAGGCAATGAGATCATTCAGAAATGGAGATAATATAGCTCAATATGATGCCAAGGATCTGCACACAATAAAAACATGACAGAATTGTGAACACAGTTCTTCAGGGTTAGCTGTAAATCACCAATGCAAACCTTATCTAGAACACCTGATAACAAAACAGGTCCAACCATCCTAACCTACACGACAGATCCAACAAGCTTGCATTTACATGAACACAGCCAGCAAACAGCAGTTGAAGATGTTGCCTTGAGTTGCCTTTGTGAGGCTCATATCAACAGCTCAATATTTCAGACATAATTCCTTGTTGGCAGCTCTGTGACATTTAACAGCAAACTACACTTAAATTTATTAAATTTTATTCTGATCAAGTTGATTATAAGTTAGTTATGTAGAAGACAGCAAGGTCAAATCTTGGATGAGGATGAACATTTTTTCAAAGCTTTCTTTTAGGGAAGTCCAGTTGGGTTTCCTTGTATCTCCATGCTATGAATGGATGGACAACTTTTCCATCTCTTGAGCCTTCCTCCATCTTGCAGGAGTCCTCAATGGGTTCAAATCCCAAAGCAGGATAAACCTTTCTCAAACTGTCAAGCTTTGTTTCTGAGAAAGTCATATGTGTTTCCATGTAGCTTCACTGCTACAAAAGGACAGATTATTTCTTCCTTTGTTGGTATTGCTGGCTTTATTTTTTGCAAGATTCACCAGGCAATTTTAGAAAAGCTGCAGGGTTGATAATTGCGATTCCATGATTTCCTGCACTTTGCAGGAAATCATGCTTAAGTGTCAAGATGGTTCTCAATGGTTGGGGTTTTTATAACGTCTAGGCAGTTCTCTTCTAAACAGGCCAATAAAACATACAGCCTCATTCGTCCATTTGACCTTCCTATCATAGGATCATCCTTATTGATGAATATCTCACACTCTGCCTTATCTACCAATGCCTATCACATTCTCCCAGATGATGCCATTTTTTTCTTGGCATTAAAAACAGGACATTCCACATTCAAATTACCTTACAAATATAAAGCCTGATCCATTATGCAGTAGGAAAAGAATAAAACACAAGGAAACAGTACTTTCTTTAATTAAACTAGTTGCCCGCGGCAAAGAATTTCATTTTTTTTTCTTTTTTTCTAACTGCCACCGTACTTCCCGATCATCCATAGGTCCCTGTTTGCGCACGACTGTCTGTATAGACATTTATAACTGCGGAGTGTTTGAGCACATGCCAGCTGAACAATGAGCTCTGCATGCTGTGACATCTACCTGCAACGATTCCTTATGTTCCTCAGGATATGTCGAAATATAGGTATGAAGAGTGTCCGCGAAGATCACAGTGGCACAGACCTTTAATCGCAAAAGCAGGGCGTGACTAAAACATTCCATAATCTGAAAAATACTCTCGAGTTGTTCATACTCTGAATTATACCTTACGCTCTATCTACAACATCTACAATGAAACAAGGTATCCAAGCTATATTTCTTTTTTTTTTTTTAACGCAGTGTAGTAGTCTAGCCAAACGCTTTCAAACAAAACAATTGGCCTCCGGGCGACGACAATCGGTGCTGTAGTTTCTGCTACTCGGGTTCGATCGTTAAACAAAAATTCTTGGACGCTGTCGTGCGCTTTTTTGCATACGCGTCCCTCTCATCGTATTAGCGCTCGTGTTCTTTTGTTTCCCGTACTTCTCAATACACTTTCGCGTCTCACCTGCACGTAAATCGTGTCCGGTCTCTCGCCTGGCTTCATCTCGTCCATACCCTTGGCGTCGCGGAAGTACGAGTCCCAATCATGCCGTGTCGGGAATGGAACCTTGGCTTCGGCCGCACGCACGCGCAAATTCTCGGGAAAGCCGCTCAGCTTGACCGTGCTGCTATCGAGTCGAGCGATGACGGCTTTCAGGGCGCTGCGGTTCTCCACTTCGCCTTCGAAACGAATAAACTCGAGGGTCGTCTTGCTGATCTTCAGCGTCGTAAACTCGTCCGGCTTGATGGCCTGCCGCAGCTTTTCCATCACTTCCCAGCTCGAGATGCTTTTCCCCGGCGTTTTCATTTGAGGCAGCTGAATGCTGACGTTTAATCGAGCGATCGCTTTCAAGTAGAGTCCCAGAGGAGCGCACATTTCCACCGCGTCCGATGTATCACGACACGTCTGTATCGAGGACATCCTTGTAGGAACTGTACGTCTCGTGCGAAAACGTTCGCACCGATGAGAACGGTGGTGACGAGTAAGGACGCCAGCCTAAAAAAAACTGCGATCGCCTGCTACAGAGCGTCGGTCGCGGACGCTGCCAACAGCAAGCCGAAGTTTGCAAACGCTGTGCAGCCTACATGTAATCGCAGTGTACTCGGGAGCAAAATTAAGGCTACCTCTACCCGAGTGCTTCTCGGATCCGATGTCTGCGCGATGAACGGAGGAAATAGTGTCTCAACGAAACGAGAACACGAAAGCGGAACGCGTAGCTACGCTACGAACACAAACCACTAGGCGCGCCGCCATGTTTGCAGTAAACTTCGTACAGTGTTGCTCGCTTAGTTGACGTTACGCCGCTGAAAAACGTCGCGTTGGCTGGTTTCTTAACGTTGGGATTGCTGGCGTGGATGAACCTAAATGTGACATACTAACATTGTCGCTCACTTGCAAGAAAGGCTAGTCGCACGGACTTGTCGCAGTCTTTCTTCATTCTCGAACTCAATCGCGAGCGCACTTTCCCTGCTTTCCTTTCTTCATGCGCGAACGCATGTTCACCAGCGCCGCCCGTGCATCGTCTCTACCTGTGTACGCGCCTTTTATGAACAAAACATGTGATCAAGTGCACTTTAAAATGGTACGATATATTTAACGGAAGGCAACCAATACAGCACACACCCAACAGTAGAGAAATAGTGGCTATTGCACCACGCACACCTTCCAACTTTGCGAAAGGATACGCGAAACAACGCTATGCATTTGTCCACACTGAGGGTTGGGACATGGTTGGAAAAATCTCCAAAGTCACAAACATTCCTATATACAGCTAACGTGTATTAAATGTGGACCGTAGGCGGAGACTACAGGGGGGCTCGGGCGCTCGAGCCCCCGCCGGAGCTCGGAGAGGAGGATCGTTATGTGTAGTTCAGAAGCATAACCGTAACGCGCTGAAGGCTCTCAGCAAAGCGTTAATAATATTGATAAATGATGTGCCAATACACACGAAGATGATGAACTCACAGGGGTAGGAAAGCATGCATTGTTTTCCTCGCCATGTGAGTTGCGCATAGGTCCGGCTAGCAACCACAGCTTGCGGCGAGGTCACACTCGCCGATCCACGTGCCTGGCGTGTCAACGACCGGCGATGAAAGAAGAAACACCTACTTTCGGGACTGTACTACGGGTAGGGTGGCTAGAATATGGGGAGGTGTGACGACCGGCTTCCAGTGGCTGGCCCAAATACGCGTTCCTGTCGCGCGGTGGCGCTGCCGGCGGGGGCGCCGTGCTGTTAAGGGGGATATGGGATGGTCTGACTTTGAGGGAAGGGAAGCTCAGAGTAAAATTAGGTACGAACAGAGATTAAGGAATATGAAAGAAAGTAGATGGGCAGCGAAAGTATTCAGGTATTTGTATAGGAAGAACGTTGATTCACAATGGAGGAAGAGAACTAGGAAGCTTACCAGTAAGTATACATCCAGTAACGAAACGGATGGGACGAAAAAGAGCGTTAAGAGCATGGTCAGAGCGGCGGAGAACTCGGATTGGATAGCTAGAATGGAGAAGAAACCGGCATTGAACAACTACCGAAAAGGGAAAGACGAAATCAAGAGAGAAAAATTTTACGATAATTCAAAGGGAAGCGCTTTACTGTTTGAGGCAAGGTCCGGTTGCCTGAGAACCCGAAGTTACAGAGCAAAATTCAATAAAGAAGGGGATACATGTACGTGCTGTGGAAAAGCTAGGGAAACGACAGACCATATTTTGATTGAATGTACAGGTCCCCAGGTGTAGCCGTGGACACTACCCTACAGGAGGCCATGGGTTTCAGGAGTAACAGGGGAAAGCTGAACATGCCGGCGATAGATATAAGTAAAAGGCGCTTAGAGCATTGGTGGCGCAAAAGTATGGAGCAAACAAAAGCGAAAGGTAGTTCGGGTAAGAATGCTTCATCACAGACGAACGATAATAGATAAAATAAATAGACGAAGTAAAAAATTAGTTGTGAAAATATGTGTGATTCGGGAAAAGAAATGGTTGTAAACGAAAAAGAAATAAAGCTAGAGCTTGGTGGCCCGGCCACCGCCCCGTTATAAAGGGGACGCTCCTAATATCATGATGGACCATAGGCGGAGACTACGGGGGGGGCGGGGGCACGGGGCTCGAGCCCCCCCCCCCTCCCCGAACTTTCCAGGGGGGGCATAGCCCCTGCCGGAGCCCGGAGAAGAGGATCGTTATGTGTAGTTCAGAAGCATAATCGTAACGCGCTGAACGCTCTCAGCAAAGCGTTAATAATATTGATAAATGGTGTGCCAATACACACGAAGATGAACTCACAGGGGTAGGAAAGCATGCATTGTTTTTCTCGCCATGTGAGTTGCGCATAGGTCCGGCTAGCAACCACAGCTTGCGGGGAGGCCACACTCGCCGATCCACGTGCCTGGCGTGTCAACGACCGGCGATGAAAGAAGAAACACCTCCTTTCGGGACTGTGCCACGGGAGTACAAAGGCCGACTGCACAGCCTCGACAGCGGATTTTTGGGGGGTTACGCCTTTCAAGGGGATAATGGCGGCGCCAAGGGAGCCGTCTTGTTAAAGCGGTTCGCTGCAGCGGCGGCGGAAGTCCAATAATTGGCCTATACGAAAACAAACTCTCCAGCCACTTTTCTTAATCTAAGTTTTTAATATTGAAATTAAAAACTGACCCAACGTTTCGAGACCCATTCGGTCTCTTCATCAGGGGGTGACTGTCCGGCCGGCTCCGAAGCTAGCGACTTTTCTTCACCGTCTCTTCACCGTCGTTCCTCCCGCCTTTCTTGTTGCGGTGGTGTTTTTTCCATTGGTTCCGGAGATCATGTATATACACGCTCGGCAGGGTCCCAGTTGAGCCGTTGATATTTACAGCTGTTGTTTGGACATGCCACGACTCTAAGAACTGCCTTTTAGTTCGGTTACCTTCCGTGTCGAGGACCCGGGCGTCGTCGAAGTTGATGTGATGGTCTTTCTTTTCGCTGTGTTCTGCGAGCGCGTTCCGCGTAGCGTTGAAGCTACGTACGTCATTTTGGTGTTGCCGTATCCTTTCCGCAAAGTTTTAGGGGCGAAGCTCCTTAAGGCGTGGGTCGTTCGTCCCTTGCAGTCGTAACCACCTCGTTCTAGGATTGCGCTCGATAGCTCGCGCGCCGGGAGGCTCGCGCTCGCCCTCGGCGCGTTCCTCCCGGCGCGCGAGCTCTCTCACTCTTCCATCTGCTGTCTTGTGTGAGAGAGACAGAAAGAGAGAGAGAGAGAGAGCGAAAGACTGTCCGTTTCTAACGATGATGATGGGTTTGTGCTAGCGCGTTACGGCGCGTGTAAGAAGCTGGTGTAAGACGCTGTGGCCTCTCCGCCTTATACTCTTTCAGCAGTCATGTGATGGCGTCGGCAAACGCGGTGCGCGTTCCGGCCTGTGTAAGGGGCTGCGTAAGACGCTGTGGCCTCTCCCCCCTTACTACAGTGTACTGCATGTTTCTAACGCGTTTGTGCTAGCGTCCCCTTAAACGCGAGATCCCAGCGTTCGAATAGAGTGTTTCTCACGTCTTTACATGATGATCGACTGGGCGAATTACACGGAAGATTAACGGTTTACCGGTGATTCACTCCGGAGCTTCTCCCACTCATCATCATTCACCCCGTGGATATGCTGTGAATTTTTTCTTTTTTGTCTCGCCGATCTAAGTGGCGTGGCAATCGGCGCACGGAACCTCGTACACTAGCCCGGGGAATCTTTCTTTTGGCAGCCAGTGTTTTGTAAATCATTTTTCAATTACGTTGATACGTTATATAAGTACTGACACAAAAATTCTACATCTTGTTTTCTTTCTTTTGCAATAAGTAGCTAATGACCCACTTACCCGGCTGCAAACCTCGAGGGCTAGAGCGCGCGATTGTTAATATTTTGTATACGGTTTTGTGGAGCCCAGACGCACTTTCCGTTTCAAAGAGCGATGAGTGAGGCGGTACCCAGGATGGTATTCATGTAAACATAGCTGACTACATGTGCACACAAAACCGCGTTCACATGGGCACCACGCGGACAACTCTTTTGAGTGAAAGCTCCTTGGGTGCGGCTGTAATCCCCTCTGGGAAGTTTCAAACATGCGTGATCCCTCAAAAATGCTCTGCCGAGGCGAGGACGTCAGTTTGTACTCCGATGCAATTCTGCCCCCTCTTTTCGTCGGAAACGTCTGCTAGGATGGGCGCTCTCCCGAGAATCATGGCAGCAACACGAACTCGTCACGATGGTGGCGACTGGTTGTTTACATGAAACACAAAAGCGCGTTTCGCATGCAGTGGTGCGACACGCACGTGAAAATTGATATTAAATGTGTTCTAAGCTATATCAGCCCTTGATATTTTGTAGATGATGCGTGTGTGTCGACGCAAATCTATCCCGCAAGTTATCTCGATGGCCTTAAATTTTGTGTCAGTACTCCTTTAACTGGTGTTTAATTTACTGGGTCATGATTGCATGACAATGTGAGTAACAAATGTGAAGCGCAAATAATCATCTAAAGTTCAAAAATTATTTGCACGAAATTGACTTGCTGTGACGTTTTTTTCTTCTCTTGTACTTTCTGTGTCATTTGGAAATGCATTGCTATATTTATTGTAAAATAAACGTTCCTTGGACAAGAAAAATGTCACATGTGAATTTACAGCGACGTTGATGCGTTTGCGGCCGGACTGGACAAGCGACGCGCGCAAGTGCGCGCGCGTCGCTCCTCTAGTCCGGCCCTGTGGCAGTTTGCCTGTTTTCATCAGAAAAAGAAAGTTAAATTGCCTGAGCGCCCCGGCGTTTTTGAAAAATCAGGAGAGGGTGAGGAGAAAAATTAGAGAAAGAAGGACGAGGAAAGGTAATTGGAGAATGAGGACAGAAGACCGCAGCGAATGTCTCGTCGCACCCCCCCCCCCCCCCCCGCCCCCTCCGGAAAATGAAAGTCTCCGCCTACGATGTGGACTGTGCCACTTCACTCCGATGATAAACGCGTGTCTTCAAGTAAGTAGTCACAGGGGTTTATCCAGAATTTGGATTTGGTGATAGGGTGGGGGGGGGGGGGGGGGGTATAAATCCCTGAGTAGTCAAAATGAGCAGTACGCCGCCACTAATAATGCACTTGCTACTTTAGAACGTTTTGTTCCTTTCACATGTAATAACGTATGCAGTGCAGTTGAGCATCTTTCGCACGGAAAATTGCACTTTATACAAGTAAGATAACTACGCACAATAGCAAACTTTCAGTGTAATCAACCTTTCGGTTAGTCGCCCTAGAGCATAGACTGGTGCTCAGCTAACGATACTAGAGCGTAACTGAGAAGTAGAGGAAATAAGGGCTTCTGTCCATTATATGCAAGGAAAAACAGCCGAGGAAATTCATGAGAATAAAACGAAAGCAAATTCATAGAAAAAAATCTTCGTTCGACACAACCAGCCTCGATTTGATTGATTTGTGGGGTTTAACGTCCCAAAACCAGTTCTGATTATGAGAGACGCCGTAGTGGAGGTCTCCGGAAATTTCGACCACCTGGGGTTCTTTAACGTGCACTGACATCGCACAGCACACGGGCCTCAACATTTCGCCTCCATCGAAATGCAGCCGCCGCGGCCGGGATTCGATCCCGCGACCCTCGGATCAGCAGCCGAGTACCTTAGCCACTAGACCACCGTGGCGGGGCGACACAACCAGCCTCGTCATGCCAGATAAGTTGAGGTAACAGTATAAATATTAGGAAGCAATCGACCGGTTCACTATTGGAATAGACATGAAAAATGGGAAAATACGGTTTTCTATGAACCATGTTAGCCCTGTGAAAGTGATTGGTTACTAATAAAGTGAGTATATATATACAGGAGAGAACATCTAGCAGCTACGCCCCTGCCCCCCTCCGGAAGAATGAAAGCTACGCCCCTGGGCGTAACACTTATTTAGAGATAGAAAGAGAATGGGCCACAACAGGGGCAGACCACATCCTCGTTACCATTAAGAAAAAGTACGCGGCTCCCGCTGGGTCGTGCAAGGCCAGACCACAGCGAAGGTGGCCGATAGTTCACCGAAACAGGTCACTTGATAGTCACGTGGTATTTTGCGGGGACATGTCACGTGACATTGCGTTAAGTGATCTTATTGTTGTTTTGTTTTGTGGGGTTTAACGTCCCAAAACCAGCTCTGATTATGAGAGACACCGTAGTGGAGGGCTCCGGAAATTTCGACCACCTGGGGTTCTTTAACGTGCACTGACATCGCACAGCACACGGGCCTCAGCATCTCGCCTCCATCGAAATGCAGTCGCCGCGGCCGGGATTCGATCCCGCGACCCTCGGATCAGCAGCCGAGTACCATAGCCACTAGACCACCGTGGCAGGGCTGAAATTTTCATGTGAAATTTTTTTACGTGATTTTGGCGGGAACATGCCACGCGATCACCCAAAACCACGTAACGAAATGTCACGTGTCATGTTCTTGCCCTACTCTGTCCTCCTACTCCTACCCTGTGTGGACGCTGTGTACACCATGAAGTATCACCAACTCACCCAAATTGCTACTTTGCATCACTATTCAGCAGTCTACACGTACAACCACCACAGGCGCGAGCAGAGTTATAATTCGTGGGAGCAAAGCCCTCTCACCACTATTACGTTTAAAACGCATATGTACATATATGGGGCATACTTGGCGTCGGCGCTCAGTTTAGATGAACAGCGCCCCCCCCCCCCCCTCGCTCCCTCCATCACCCTCGCTCCCTTCCCATGTGTGCACGCCTATGCCTACCATAACGCGACAACTTCGTAGGCCAGCGGCACAGCGATCGAGTCGACGAGCTAGTCGCGCAGGACGGCGCAGCAGCACGCTGCGAGTGTCGCACACGTGTTGGTGGGCGTGGCATCACACGGCTGGCGTCGACGTTTCGGAACACGCGGCTGCCGCAGTCTTCACGACGGATCGTCGCTCGGCGGAAGTGGTCCCCATAGTCGGTGAGTGCATCTCGCGTTCTACCTCGCGGCGGGGAAACATTTTCCCGTTTTCATCCTGACTACTATACGACTCTAGACGACGTTCTCGTAGTGGCCAGACAGACGCCTACCGACAATCGGCGTTATGTGGATGATCACGTATGAATGGCCGAAATTATACGTAGGTTTAAATTGCAAGCGGTGATGGTAGCGAAATATGTATGTCAACACTGTGTGTACTGAAACCTCCGGCGCAATTTCGCTTGACAAATAACGCAGGATGCGTGCCTAAAACGCCGAGACAATGTTACGGCTGATTTTCTGGTAGGCAAACGACGCTCGAACGAATAAGAATGTAACGGGTGCCTTGTTCGATCTTATTTCACCTGCTCTCATTAAATTCATCGCCCGACGGTGATTGCCGCGTACGCAAGAAATGAAGAAGACCGGTGAATGAAACAAACAACACACGACGTGTTTATACTGAAAACAACTGCACACACGCGAACTCGACGCAAAACTCATTTGCGCGCGGACAACTCCACAGTCATAGAGACAGCAATGTGTTTGGGTTGATAGTATACTGCTATATTATTGTCGATGCCGTCTAGTGCGCATGCGCAATGTAAGGGAAGGGCGACGACTATACAGTGGTTTACATGCAACGAAAGTATATGAAAATTGCTATAGGTTGCGTGCTTTCTGCTTTATAAGTTCTTGTCGCTTCGTAGGAGAACCTTGTTGTTGCTATGGTAGTGCAGCCGCCTTGTTGAAGGTCGTTAATTGAAGGAAGGAAGATGATCAAACGTGGGCGTGAACACTGCATACGTTTGCCCACTGGCGCCAGAGTTCCATCCGTTAACTTTTTTAGAGAAAATGTGCTCTGATCATCGAATTATAAGCTCTCACTCCCCTATAGCGTATACGAGTGCCACGTGTAACGCTGGGAGTCGGTTGACGTGCTTATTCACCTATTAGCTATGTTATCAGGTTGCGCAGAGTTAAACACGTAACACCGAAACCGTGCATTGTTTACGGCGTACTTTATTAGACACTATATTTTCTCTATAGGAGTTTCTTGGAAAACCTTGATCTGCGTAACCGCACGAACATTACGTCTGAACTGCATATAACACCCGAAGCACCGGCTTGGTTCACGCGGTAGGCCGAAATGTCCTCGATATATATATATATATATATATATATATATATATATATATATATATATATATATATATATATTTAGCAGTCATGGTGGTGAATAGGCCGGAGGCGTGAAGGCAGAGATGAGTAGTAGACCCTCGGAATTGGCAACAAAAATGCGGAAAGCGTTTATTCAACGTTTCAGCCGGAGACCGGCCTTCATCAGGAATGATGAAGGCCTGATGAAGGCCGGTCTCCGGCTGAAACGTTGAATAAACGCTTTCCGCATTTTTGTTGCCGATTCCGAGGGTCTACTACTCATCTCTTATATATATATATATATATATATATATATATATATATATATATATATATATATATATATATATATATAAGTCGGGATAACGGCGCTCGTACCGATCAAGGGAAAAGTTAATCTGCCGATCTGCCAGCAAAAGTGACAAAAAGGTACAACCAGGGTGGGCCGATGTACAGCCTCCAGCATTTTTAATAATATCGCGCGAGCGCCGACCGCACGCAGTATCAGCGCCTTACAACGGCGATAATCTGCGAGACCGGCAACAGTACGCGCAGGCGCACAAAGCAGCGCTAGCGCAAGCGTCTTCTGCCACGCTGTTCCTTTCAGGACGATGCACGTCCTACCACAATGACTGTATTAGTCTCCTTAGATAAAAAAAAAAAGGAAAACAAAAGCGGTGTGAACAAAACCATGCGCACAGCTTAAACCGTGATCTACCGATTTATGTTCTCTTGATCTTCGTGACGTTTCTATCTGCGATTGTGCGCACTCCGGGCGCCTTTAACAAAGAAAGGGAGTGTTTCATCCTGAAAGGAACAGCCTGGCAGGCGACTGTTGCGCTAGCGCTGCTTCGTGCGCCTGCGCGTATACTGCTGCCAGTCTCGCAGATTATCGCTGTTGTAAGGCGCTGATACTGCGTGCGGTCGACGCTCGCGCGATATTATTAAAAATGCTGGAGGCTGTACACGAGAAAAACAGAAAGGATTGGAACTGGGACATAGTCGTTCTGCTATCGTATACGGGTCTCGAAGAAATGGGACACGATGTATATAATTAGATCGCAGGTATACAGTTGTTCCGCTATGTCGCCTGAGCAGCCCCGCACGCGGTTGTGCGTGTGTCGTATGGTGCGGAAACACTGCGGCGCACCCGAAAGACAGGTCACTGCAACGCTTAAAGATGACCGTGGTTTCCGAATTGGATGTGCTGCTTCTTCAATGTCACATTTCAAAGCACCACCAAATGTCTTGAAAGCGACGACGGATTGTTTTTAAGCGTGGAAACTGCACGAAAGAAAATTGTGATCTTGAGAAGCGTGCGAACTTGAGCTTGTTGGTACTCCTTCATAGTATACAAACAGCGCGAAAACAACGTCCTGTTTCTTCTGTCGTCCTCGTTGTTTTCGCGCTGTTTGTATACTATGAAAATTGTGATCATCTCGGTGACAGAAAAGCACCGACATAACAATGTGAGGACTTGCATTAATCCGGGTGTTTTCCTTCTTTTTCTTTTCAACTTACACACTAATGGTGAAGGTAACATATTTGAGTAAATGTCAAGCTTTCTTATTCAGTTCACTCCACCCCCCTCTCCCTTTTTATTTCTCTTTTTGTATGCAACGAATAACTATGATTGAATTGTTAGTTGCTTTTCCGGTGTGCAGCCGCAACTAACCGACATCACTGTGTCCTTAAATTTGTCGGTCCCGCACTGCGTCAATGATGGCGTGAGCTGGATAATAGATCGAAGGGCATGCCTATACTGCTGGCCATATTTCAGAACACGGCAACATTACTTGCATGTTGCAGCAGTTTTGCGCTCGTTTTTTCCTCGGTTCAGACATGCTGGTGGTACTGCCGTGAACAGTGCATATAGATGTGGCCGAGCTATTCTCCTGAACAAAAACATAACTGAGTAAACTGCATCGCACAGGCCTACAGAGACCTGCACATTGCATAATCGAATTCACATGCAAGACTCAGGGTAAAACAACTAATTGCTGCATCCGACTGTGCAGGCTGAGGCGCTAATGTACGCTGCAGCTTCTTTTATTTATTTATTTATTTATTTATTTATTTATTTATTTATTTATTTATTTATTTGCCTGCATCCCCGAGGTGTATACAGAATGCACTGAGCTTATCTCTGGCGCCAAATTGTACTGCGAATTTTAGTGGCGGGAATTCAAATTATTTTTGGCACGTCTTATAATACCGCGCTGCTCGTGGCGAAGTCCGAGCGAGTGAGTTGAATGTGGGGCGTGATTTCATAGAAAATCACCCACGAGTGAAAGTGGGCTGGCTCTTAGCGAAGGCCACCTTTCAACGCCACAGGAAATGGAAAGCAGAAAGAATGGCCTTGGCATTGACGCGTATGCCAGGGCTGCCGTATGTTGTCGCGGCTGGATTGTCGCCCGTGTTTATTATATTTCTAGCAATTAGCGTGACCGACGCGTAGTGTGAGCGTATATAGAAAGCGCTGTTTGCGTCATATGTCCTATGTACATATTCGAGCGGCGCGAGAGGTTGTGACAATGCGAACGGGTGTCTAGGCATCCCGAGTCGCTCCAGGGCACTTCGTAATTGAGCGTGTCCGCGACATCCACCGCGGCGTCGACCGGAGAAGCAGCGCGCCCAGCCGTGCAAAGCAACGCGCCTTCTGCTGCGAATGAAGATAGATAGATAGATAGATAGATAGATAGATAGATAGATAGATAGATAGATAGATAGATAGATAGATAGATAGATAGATAGATAGATAGATAGATAGATAGATATGGACAGACGCACGAATGGATGGACGGATGTAATGTCAGAAGCAGTGCCCTAAACGCAATAATACAGTCTTCGCAGGAGGCACACTGCCAGTGCGCTTAGGAAAGACGTTGAGCGACGTGAACAGGGACCGCCCCTCCACTAGGCCGCAGAAAAAGCTTTGTCCCAGCGGCTTGCTTTCGGTTCGCGGTGAAGCTTTGGCCTACCTTGAGCCTGCCCGTCTTGATTTGTTCCCGAGAGCCCGAGATCAAAGTACACAGAGAGGCGGCTCCTCACGAGACTTGTCTCTAGGGAGAGAGGGGAGCACCACGCTTCGTTCCTGTCACCATCTTTGCGCAATGCATACGCACGGTGCGGCAGTGAACCGCAAATACCGACCGAGCGAGAGTAACGCACAGCCACAGTGGCCCGGACGTTGTGCTGTGTGTCGAAACACTCGCTGCCCATCGCGGATTCGTGGAGACGTGTGGCAGTGGTGGATTTAATTGACCGCACGGGTGTGCGGTGCTGCTGACCTCTCTTGATTCCATTGCATCACCTTGAGACGCCTACCTGCAGCAAAGCCCGGCTTGCCGCTTCTGTTTGCATTCGCTGAATCTTTCTTCCGCGCTCATATCTGTCCCTTATTACCACAGGGTGATTTCATCGTACGCTTCTATGTAGTTGCTTGGAATTCCGTATAATGTCTGCAAGTTTGTTAAGTGGTAATCTCCAAGAATTAACTCTCCAAGAATTCAGTGTTTGCGAATGTTTGAAAGCGCTAATCTACGAGCATGCCCGAACAGTCGAAACTTACTCACCTTTTCCTAGGTGCATGAAATAGAACCGTTGTACGAAGTCGCTTCCCACGATATGCCGTACATCTATGTTGCGTTCCTCTACACGGAAAGGCCCACATGCAATGACGCAAGCCGAACGTTAACGCGAATGCTGTTTCTTGTGTACAACACACTCACTCACTCACTCACTCACTCACTCACTCACTCACTCACTCACTCACTCACTCACTCACTCACTCACTCACTCACTCACTCACTCACAACACACACACACACACACACACACACACACACACACACACACACACACACACACACACACACACACACACACCACACACACACACACACACACACACACCACACACACCACACACACACACCACACACACAACACACACACACACACACACACACACACACACACACACACACACCACACACACACACACACACACACACACCACACACACAACACACACACACACACACCACACACACACTAACCTGGCTCAGAAGTGGCTTTGGGGCTGTAGCTTGGGAGAAAAGTACGTGAGGGTTCTACGGCACTTCTTTCATGTATCGTTGGTACGATCTAGACGAAAATCAGAAAGTAAAACCTATCATCCGAAAATTGAATCAACCGCATGAAAATACATTGCGCGTACGGGGTGCTGGCAGGGATGAAAAAAAAAGAAAAAAACGCGAATTATCCAGAAAACCGTATTAAGCGGGATCGTATCAACGAGATTTCACTGCAGTTCCCTTTGTTATTTGTAAGAAATGGCGAGAATTTTGAAGTTTCGATGAGCATGCGTCGAGGTGCAGATGTCGCTCCTTTGCGTCGATAGGCAGTGTACTCTTTTTCTTGCGTCCGTGTTTGTACGACTTACCCACGTCGTGACGAATCCTGTTACGAGCTGGCTCGACGCTCCACATGCGGCACCTCCAGGATCGAGTATAGAGCTCTGTAAGATGCGCTAACTGCAGTCGGCGACCGCGATTCAAAGACTCTGTCGAGACGTACTTGTAGGAAAAAGATATAGCGTTTATTTATTTCAAAATTGTTCACAACGTGGTGTAATTAACACACACCACTTTGCATGGTCTACAGCTGCACGGAGTTACTACAGGTTATGCGGAAATGTAGCTCTTGTTCAAATATGTGGTGTAGCGATGTATGCGCAGCGGCGAAGAGGTTAAGTGCTGACCACGTGACACAACAGATGTGCTACGTGATGGTACCACCAAACACTGCTGTGTCGTATGGGTTTCGAAAAAACGTCTTATTATTACTCTCTTTCTTTTTAAGGAATTGTGCATAGGTATCCAGCACTGTATGCAATATATATACTCTAGATGGGGTTTCTGGAAGCGCTTGCGAAACTCTCGAAAGGTGTCAGGATAAGCAGCGCTGTGGTAGAGATATGGTCCCGACCTATTATAAGCATCGACAGCAATGGGATGCCGGAAAATGTATCGGCAGTGCCCAGATTCAGAGAACATCTCTTACGGAGGTGCCGTACGAACACGAATCGTTCGACTGCGGAGCAAAATGTCGCAGGTTCGATACCTGCTCGAGGAGGCCAATTTCTATGCACACAAAGGAAATATCTTTTTAAATATGAGCGGATAACTTAATAACAGCGAGTCCTTAATTATGAGCGACAGATCAACGCACTAACACATCACACGAAGTCTGATCACTTTGCTGTTATTTTTGTTGTCATTCTTATCGCTGTTATAACGCACTCGAGGAGGTGCTCTTCCGCAAGAGAAGTTATGCGAATCCGGGCACAAATCGAATAAAATATGTCGCTTCTGTTACACTGTAATATGGTCTGCGCTGATATGAGACTATAAGATTGCGCATGCCCAACAAGGCTAGCTTTGGCTGACAAGTTCTTGCTATAAGTAGCTTCGTTTCGCATTAACAACTGTTAGCTTTTTTAAATAAATGATTATTGAACGTGGAAAACAAGGTGCACGTGCTTCGTAAAAGGGTTTGCACGGCCTTGATGTGTTGTGGTATGTCCTTACTCCGCATGCTGACAAGCCCGAGTGCATTATTTAACGAAGTGATCTCGCGGACAGTGTGACGTGAAACGGGCTTACTGGTTAGATGTACGACATACATTCCAGCGAGTCGTGGTAGGGACGATGGAATCGGTGCTAAGCTACACACGCGCAAAAAGAAAACGAATAAAAATATAGTGACTGCAAAAGCGTAGACGAAGCCAAACCTTCTTTAGTCTGAACGCTTTCCGCGACCCCCGTGTAATTGTGATTAATACATTAAGAATTATGAAACAACACCTCAACAAACCCGCTCGCCTTCGTCAACCGTGTCTGGATAACACGAGGATCTGGTATGATACCTAGTACTGTGGCACCTCGTCTAAGTTCCAACCTTTGCACTAAATGAGCAACAACCGCATAGCGATATAAATGAAACAGCGTGCAACGAGCCCGGAAGCGTTGAGAGTAACACGTACTTGAGTGGTTGCCGAGCTGTTTTGAAAACTGCCATATATACGTATACTTCGTTATTTATCTCGTGGCATCTAACTTACAGCGATACGAACGAACTTCAACGGGCGCAAGAATACAGAGAGCACCATTCAGAGCTGTCAAACGTTAACAATAACGCGCTGACGTGTCGATGTTGAACAACTCCTAGGTCTTCATGCTTTGGCGGACGTATGCCGCGAAAGTAAAGAAATAGCGCAGCAAAATAGTTGGAACAAGTAGGCAAGATTTTTACTCCGCGATTCTTAAATGAGAACTTGAAGAAATTGTCGGACAACGTTTTTGTTTGGGGTTGGTGCTTGCTGTGTGACGCAATTAGAAGTACGAAAATATCAGGGAAGGAAACCAGTACGGCGCCCCCTTTTTTTTTCTTCCTGATCTGTTCTTCACATATTTCTTTTCATATTCTCGTTTTTTTTTCTTCAGGCATAAAATTTATTAATATAATTTGAACGATCTCTACGCTGTATGTGGGCTTCAGCTGATTTGCCTTCAGACAGACCTCGTCGACTTTTTAGTTGCAGTGATTATATATTATATGCTGGCACTAAAGGTCACTAACGATTGTGCATTTCTACTTTGCTCCGTTGTAGTTCATGGACTTCCGAAATTATTAGTCGAGGAAAGTCTATATACAAGTGACGAATAAAACAGCTCAGTCGGTCGAATTGCGTAATACGCGGGTCGACGTCCCGTATAGGCGTGGGCAAAAGTAGCTCAGCGCAGAAGGTAGAGACATAAAAAAAGTAAATAAAAAGAACAATGACTTTCATGACACCGAATTTCAATAATTTATTGTTAAAACTCAGGGCCGTTCGTGTACATACATACTTGTTTTGTGTCCCCGTCCTGTGCGCTGTGCTCCTTTTGCCATGAATTACTAAGTCGCCCAAGTTTCCGCTCTCGTCACTCTTTTGATTATATGGTTAAGTATTTACAGGCTTTCTATGGACCGCTGGAACATTTTTTTTAAAAAAGAGACGCTTCAAAAGACACGCTGATTGCTAGCACAAGCTTCGGTGCAGCCTCGGTCGACCGTTGCCAATTTTGCCTGTGGCGATCCTCTGCCAAGAGAAATCAAGTTGCGGGCTCTTGTTGTGGTCAACAGAGAACAGGTAGCCTGACTGTGCAACAATAGCATTTGCAGCAAACTTGCGTGTATAGGAAGCCTCGAGTCGCTCTGGTCCCTTGTAATTTACCAGTGTCTAAACAATGCTCTAAAAAAAAAAAAGGAAGAAAGAAAGAAAAGAAAGGGGGGGGGGGGGGAGAAGTCGGCCACTGGCATCTGCGCAAAGTTTTTTATGCGCTTGCCTTCAGGTCTTGCTCGGTCTACTGTTTCCATTCGAAGGTGACCTCGCAAATTTCGGTCACATACAGAAACAACGCACCGTTCTCTTTCTTTCATTCATTAAAGGAGCAAGGACACGTTGTTATCACGAGTATGACCAGAATAACTCTGGTATGATGGGAAGCTATCTGTTTGGGTAAACACGTGCTGAGCAGGATGTTGTCATCGACCAATTTATAGAAACATACATCATGCATGACATATAGGTGAAGTCGTTTTGGAACCCGACACTTAGAAACGCTTACTTGACCAGAGTGTCGGGGTTTTCTGTTCACGTGATTTTGCCCGACCACAGAGTTTCCCGACAAGAGAGAACGTTTGACCGCACCAAAATGCACTCAGTGTTGTGCCTACAGCTGCAGATTCCTCATGTCAAGCGACAGACTAGGCCCCCATTTTAAATTAGTGATTTCCTCTTCCAGGAGGAAGCTTGGAGCGCTATCGACGAACGATGGAGTGATGGTTTCGTTCTATCTAGTATATGTGCAGTGTATTTCCTTGATTCACGGGCGCTGTCGTCTTATCACTCTACACGAATGATTTCTTTTGTTTTGTTTGGGGTGTTGATTTCATATTGAAGATGTACTACGAATCTACCGTAGTACAGTTCATTTACTTGTTACAGTTACACAACGGGTGGCTGCATATCAGAAGCGTCAGTAAAATGGTCTAGACCACACTGTCTCTCCAGCTTTCGCTATACCGCGTGTCGAGTGGGTTACGACGTATCACGCCCATGTTGCTTAGCCACCATCCTTCCTGTCATTAATTCTGTTCGCTCTCTCTCATGTCGACTGCCAGCTCTCGCTGAAATGGCACCGCATGATGATCCAGTTCTCTCCGGACGCTCTTCGGCCGGTCAGCGTTACGCAACTTCGTGAAAGAGCATACATCTATCTAGTTTCGACGAACACTTTCAGCGCAGGAATGTAAACGTGTTCTAGCTGTTGAAACAACCGAAACCTGGACAAGTTACTAGGGAACTCGCGGTATGTAGAAAGGGCAGACGAACAGAACGCGGACGCAAGAGGAACGAGACCGAGAACACAAGCGACCGTATTTCACGCCCCCTATGATCTTATTTCGGCACCAGGCACGCTCACAGCGCACGTTCAGTGTGCGAGGAAGAGCAAGAGCATGCAACACACGACGTAATGCACGAGCTTCCCAACCCAAACAAGTCATCACAACAATGCTGTTCTTTCTTCTTTCTTTCAAAGTACATGCTAACTTGGACGTGGATACTCTCAGTGTCGTGGATATTTGTGCTGAGCAGAGGATGTCGGGGTGCATCGTGATGGTGGACGTGACGCAGCGGTTCTATAATACAGTGTCTACTAATTCATGTAGTCGTAAAATTCGGTTCTGGTTGTCCCACTGGTGGTTTTGGCCCGCGTACCACTCCCGATTCGGAACCGGAGAACGCCGGAAAGACGAAGGTTTGATGGTCCCCGACTAAGCCTGTGGTAAATAAAACAAAAAATAAAAAGAACATTGCTCAATAATGCTATGACCAAGCGTCGACAGCATAGCCGCACCACCGTGTGATTCACGTGTTGGGACGATGGTTAAGGGCTCGCATCTCGAAGACGCATACCACTGCTGTGGCGAATGTGTACGTAGGATTAAATGACGCAGTGGGATCCTGCTCGGAGATTGAAAATTTGGATCTTACGTGCACTTGATATTACTAAAAAGGAAATCTGTTTGTTGGCACAACCAGCAGACTTAAATGGTGAAAGGGTTTATTGGAAAAGTAAGCGAATATGACTTTTAACATCAGCTTCAACGCCTCTACGACTGACACAAGAATAAAATGCGGTATAGTTAGGTAAGCATGGGGACTTTCTAATTGAGCGCCACTCGTGATGATAAGTTCGTAATATACGCAGTGTTCGCATTAGCACCAGTAGAAAGAGACAGGGTGTTTGTGCCGTGTACAGAGAATAGTCGCGAGCTGCGGTTTACTAATATTTTACAAGTACGCTCATTCTACGCAATTCATTATGTGCATTTATACTCCATGAATTCAGATAATGGCAAGGAATCGACTCCGTAGGACAGCAGGCAGGATGATTTTTTACAACGGAGTTAACACGTGCGCTAGACAGTTGTGGGTTCACCGTCTGCATCGCTTAGGAAACCTCACCCTATGCATGGCCGCGCAGATGGATGATTCGTCGAGTCGAGTTCAGCGCGGCCACCGGGACGCGAATGGACACGCTTTAACATGGTATAAGAAGTTTATATAAAGAGTGTGATGTTGGCCGGAGCGACAGGAAGCTATAAGGTCGCAGCCGACAGACCTGCCGCATTTACCAGGCGCTATTCTGCGCATCGTCAAATTCCGCCATGTTTGCTAACTTCGCCATGCTGGTCTTTCCGACACAATCGGCGAAGGCAGCGTTGCTATGTCAGCCAATCAAACACTGAAGATGGCGAATTCGACAACATGGCTGAGTTTCAGAGCATCCAGTGTAGCAATGGGCACTGAAATTCGCGGTGGACTTTTAATATTCCCCTTTACAGAGCATATAGCCCAACCAACTCGAACCTAAGAAGGTTGCCAGATGCGAACATTACACTCGCTTATCGCCTTCTGTGTAGACTTGGGATGGTACATTCCATGGATTCCATGGATGGTACAACATGGTATTAAGTAGGGATGGTACATTCCTGTCAATTGTTCGTATCTGCACATCAAAAATTGATGCAAGATCGAAGAGATAAGATGTGCTCATTGGTAAAATCACAGACCGCACGACAAATTAAGCAGTGCACTCGCCTTGATGATAACTGAGTCACATGTGGTTAATTGAATCGATGAACACATCGCTAAAAACGATGCAGAACAGGGAATTGTCATAATGGTGACACAACAGCGCTCGTTTGAGTCTAATTAACAACCCGCTGCAAAATCGATTGTTAGAATGTTTTGACGAAGACTTGTCGAAACGTTAGCTCCGGCGAAATTGCGTTGTTCTGCATCGTTTCTAGCGACGTGTTCATCGATTCAAGCCTCCATCTTCCCCTGAGCTTCTATTCTAGTTTGGTTATGGTAAATTGGTTATTTAGCACATTAACGTTCGTGCCCACGAGTTCAGAAAGCGTCGGAAGCAGACGCTTATAAATGACAGCGACACATTTGTTCACGCTAATAAAAAAAATACATTAAACGTCCCTGCTTAAAATGTACTCTTACTGCGCAGAACGTCCACGGTAACAGCAAGATTACAAGATGTTTATAATTTTTTTTCTTTGTATATTCCTTTGTATCGGACCACTCCCTTCCTACGTCGACTTGTTTATTTCCCTGCATAGTTATGTGTTGACAAATGCACGTCAGCAGAACACTAATCCTTATGACTCTGTATACTTCACTCTTATACATAGAACACACTAACATCTAGATGCGTTCGCTTAGCGATCACTTTGCCGTTCGCTGTACCAGCAGCTTCGTTATACAGAGTTTGTTGTCTGTGTTTGCGAAAACTAAAAGTGCAATTTACCGGTCCATCACAGCAGCGGCTTCAGAATATAATTTCTACTGTAATTAAACGGAGCAGACTGTTGCGCCCTTATGTAATTGTCTCTATATGTGTGTATATGTGAAACTGCATATGTGAAACATATACAGACTAAAAGTCGCCTGTGGGATTTTCGCGGACGTCTTCCGTCGCTTTGGCTAAATTTCTTCCTTAATGCTTTTCTTTAGCTGGTCACCTTGTTGTGCACATAGACTTTCAATATGGCTGTTTCTGGAAAGTCTAGGAGACAAAATAGTGTCACGGCGTATAGGTCATCCGAAAGTTGCCCGTAAATGACAGTCTACGCGCCTTCTGTCAAGAAATCTAAAGGCAGGTTGTGAAAAAAAAAAAAGGAGGTTTAGTTAAGTTATTAGTCTGACCGATGAGACAGCTGTCGTCGTTCATACCATGTGCCTATATGACGGCATCTGGCGAGCAATCCGAGCAATCACATCCACCTTCTTGACGCTCTTAGTTCGCGGGTTAGTCAGCGAGCGAAAAAAAAAAAAAAAGACAAGTCGCGGAGAGAGAGAAAAAAAAAAGCAAACCACAACGAGCGCATACCTGGAAAATTACGACGTTTGTTGACACCAGCGGGATGCAAGGTCCTATGAGACATTAGTCGTATCTTTGTTTGGTTTCTTTTCGCATACCTGGTGTCGCAAGCATTAGCAACGTGCCCACGTGTTACGAGGTCATTAGGAAGGCTTTTACAGCGTCTAAAACATCTCTGGCTTCGTCGCCGTACGCCGGCTTGTCAGAGAAGGCCCGCGCACGGAGCCGCCCTTGGGTGACAAGGAAAACATGGACGGCTTCCTTGTTGGTTTTTGCCTTATATTACTGCATAGACGTACAGTTGGTCCACAGATTTCAGATTTAAAAAAAAAAAACAATAAATACATCGACATGTCAGGCTCTCTTAAACTCAAGTTAAAATGGAGTGACTAGTAGTAAAACAAAAGTGACAAAGTCAAAGTTATCAAAGGAAAATAAGCTGTTTTCGTACCACTAAGTGTAAGAGGAAGGCTCTTTCAAACTGCTGGAACGTTATATTAATGTCTCTGCCTTTGTGCAGCACCCCAATTACGCAGTTTCATGCTGACCGTCTGGGCCTCTTAACATTGCACCAATAATGCCGATGGTACGCAGGAAACTTGAATGTCCAGAATAGGTCATATTTAGGCCGGGTTCTTACGTCGTGTATGACAGACTGCAGTCATAACTATATTCGGCAGCGTACCTGCAAGGGCTTATAGTATAGTACCGTACAAAAACACCCTTATTGAGAGGGGAGAGTGCATTTCTGCAGCCTACGAGATGCGTCTGCTAAGGAAAAAAAAAAACATTTTTTTCTGCCCTCATTACAGCAGACTCACAAACTTTGATCAATCAGTGCGAGGCTGCATGTATAAGAAACGCCGCGTAAACGAACGGAGCTGCTCTTATCCACGAACGCACGTATATAGCATATGTAGTATGCTTGCACCTGTGCCAGTTCCCACGCGTCTACAGATCCTTAAGTGAGATGAGAGCCATTATGTGCGTGCGCTTTGCGGACTTGACGCTTATGCAGGCACAGGAATCAAAGATGCGCTTTTGCACGAACTGGCTCCCATTTTCTCGTGCGTTCAACGGATCGCGGATGAAGTATTCGTGTTTTCACGTGACAGAGAACTCGACTGCTTTTATACCCGGTGAATCGATTTAAGAGGCAATTAAGCCTTACCTGATGAGTCGTTCAACGTACAACGGTGAGAAAAACAAGCTGTATAAGCTGCTACGAGGATGCGTATATTGTTCCATTGTGTCAGTAAAGAGGTACAGCAGCTTTTGGCGCTTTTACGTGCTTGAGTTCCATGTGACACGCGCGACAAAACTAAATAAATAAATAAATAAATAAATAAATAAATAAATAAATAAATAAATCGATCGATCGATCGATCGAACCCAAAGACAATAAAGTAGCGGGTGTCTCCATTTAAAGTTGCCTCCAGTGTTTTCGTTGGAAGTATAGTGAAGCTGTGGTGTAACTTTCACCAGACCGAACTATTTTTAACAAAAGAAGACTGGAATTTATAGTAAGGAGGGCGACGTCGAGGGCGCAAGTTTCCGCTCGCAGATTAAGCCAAGCAGAGGATGTGTACAGGGCGGCCGCCTTGTATCTGTGTGCGCTGTTCGGCGTAAGCAGCCCGTGTTTATCCTACGACGTATTGCTTTCGTGTTTTCCTTTCTGCATCGCTTGCGCGAGTGCCTAACCTTGTTGTCACAACTGCGGGTTACCAATATTCCGACAAAGCTACACGTGACCCGGTATTTCGGCATTGTGTATATTATAGCTCCATCTTGTGACGCGGTTTGACTCTGTGCACGGCAGGCAAATGGCGCAACCATTCGTACAAAGTGAAAGAAGGATAAGGAATCAAGCCTGTCGCTTGACTAGACATGCTACCCACGAGTTGCCCACCGTAAGTTGTTTACATTAGGAGCCACCGTGGAAGCTTGCGACACCGCGTTACCGAAAGGCAGGATTGGTGGTTTGCGCGAAGCAAACTCTCCGCCCACTCATACCATCCCTCCCCTCCTCCGCTATTTCGCTTTCTTTCGAATTAGTTTGTCGTTCCTTTAGAAATCGAAGCGGCCGAGAGGCGCAGCATAGCTTTTGTTGAGAAAATATATATTTGATGGTGCTAAAAAAAAAAAAGAGAAAGGACTGCGAAGAACTTTGTTTTCCCATTACAAGAACGACTATTGCAATAACCACTCGAACTCCATAATTTAGTCCCGCTCCGCGAGCATTTCGCAAAACGAAGACATTATGGCCTCGCCGACCAGAGCTGCAGCGGACGGTTCAGAGTAGCGTTTGCGCAAGCATCGGGATCGCAAGCGAAGCCCAAGCTAACAAACAAGTTTGCCGCTGGCAACTTGTTTGCGGAGCAAATAAGAACGAGAGGTTCCGTGAGCGGATTAAAATTACGCCCGATTTCGGTACCAAATGCACCGGCAACCAATACTGGCTCCCCGACTAGCGCGCTAGTAGTACATGTACTTACATTTAGCAAGTAGTACATGCACGCCCTTTTTCTGCTCAGCCGCTTCATCTGATAACGTTCTCCGCGATATTTCGTCTTCTATACGTTGTTACACGTATACCTTGTAGTCGGCGAACGAAGAGGAAACTAATTAACGGAGTGATAGTGTAGGAATAAATTATTCACAGCACCAACCGGGTTTCCGGAGTGAAATCTGTGCGCGCTTCAGCGTTAAGCACGAGCCAACGATGGGGAGAAAAGTCGAAAGCGAGCGCAGAATCACACGGCCCCGACTTCCACGATACAGTGCGAGCGCTGGTACATCTGGGAGTCATTAACGCGTTCCCCCCCTCCCTTTGTCTTTTCACATAAGCGCAGCTCAGATTTGCGGACGCCCTCTCTGTCCCGTCACCCTTTCCCTACAGACCGTTTGTCTTAGCTCCTGTTCGAACCGAGGCTCGCCTAATGACCTCACCATTTGGCTCGCTTTTATCCGTCCTATAACGCGGTGTCCCGCGCACAATCCATCACGCGCTCGCGTGAAAGAGCCATTTTGTGCCGACCTATGTATACAACCAAGGCAGGCCATGTCGGCGCCTCGGTCGCTATAGTAACAGGTCTTAGAGCGACAGAAGGTTGAGCTAGTCGGCAATGATTCATTATGAAAGAAGGTTGAGACAACAAGAAAGAGAACTAGACAACACAGACGCCGCCTGTGTTGTGCGGTCCTCTTCTCGCGTGTCCGTGCTTACCGCCTGTCATACTGAATAACAAGTCATGAGAAAGCACCTCTGAAAGACAATCTGAGCTCGGTTGTTTCCCGATGTCGGCATTACTCCCGCTTATTTCCTGCGCGCTAAGTCCGTTCGATTTTCCCGCGCTTCACGAACCAATGAAACCATTATATGCTAGCCTCGATTTCACTGCCTAACGCGCATCTTCGCGAACGTGTTGCCGACTGTACTACTACGCACGCACGACGCGTATGTGCGAGTACGTTACCTCGCGTGAGTGATAAAGCTGGCATGTTTTATAACGCACGCGTAAAAATCGACGCATTTCACCGCTAATAAGATTTTATCGATTACTGACGATTGCGCTCGCTGTTTTTGTTATAAAGTGAATTGCTTTCTGTGCTGAGCACAGGTTCGCCCAGTAAAAGGAGTTCGATCTTCAACGGCTCGGACTATGCGCCCTCTATTTTCAAGACCAGGATAATGTTGTCGAATCCGCCATCTTGTCAGCTCTCATTGGCCCAGAGGGCTGCTGCGTCCTGCTTTATTGGTTTAAAATGCTGGCATTGCAGAATTTCAGTATTGAGAATTCGCTACCACGATCTGCTGTTGTAATGAGCCCATTGCAGCTTACGCTGTCAAAATAAGAAAAACAAAGGGGTCTTTAAGTAATTTTACTTAGGCAATCTAATACCGTTGTCCTATATTATACTAGTGTATACATTATATTAGGAACGTAATCAGTTTATCCTCTATGCAAGTACGCCAGAACCAGAATTTTGTCGAGCTGCCCAGGATGGTTTATGCCCGTGCGTCTGGCACACGAACAGGGAACGCTCGCTTCTCATCCAGCTTAAATATGAGTCATCAGCCTCTGAAATATCATAACGGCCGTGGCTGCGCACTGAAGCATGGGACGCAAGACAACAACAACAACAAAAGATTTAATGCTTAAATATCGATGCATTAACTTTGTTCGGGCGCCGCAAAAGGAGAGAGAAAAAGAAAGCAGACCCGATGAACTTTGAGATCGGAACTCGACGAATTCTGGTGAAAAGGGAAAAGTCCGTGCTTTACAACGAACTCGGGGCTATGATGAAAGATTCAAGCGAGCGTATGATGAACCAACTTTAAAACTCGTGGATTAAGCTGGGCACTTCAATTTCGACCACACGACGTCTTCCGAAAGAAGAAAGAAAAATGAGAGAGAGAGAGACGCACACGGGCGACTGTCTGCGTGACGTTATCACTCCGATTCCACGGCTGTGGCGAGCAATTACGTTCAATCAAATCTCCCACACGCGGGTCGGTCTGCCTCCTCCAGATCGGTATCTTCAAGTTTTCATCGAAACAGATCGATTTCGGTCGAACGTGTTTGCGTATGTTGGTGTGTAGCTATCGCGGGCGAATGATTTCGGGCCTGAACTTTTCGCTTTGGCAGGACTGTAAGAAAATAAAGCAGTAAAGCGATACATTATACACCGGTGTTTCTCATGAGAATCGGGACACGCTGTAGCTTATTATACTTGCTGACAGAGAGAGAGAGGGGGTAAATAGAACATTAAAATAAAGGACGACCTCGGGGTCCTTCGGCGGGCCCCGGGTGCGGGTGGAACCCCAGTGCAGAACCCACGAGCTGCCCCCGACATGTGAACCGGGACACAACATCGTCCATAGCGTGTTCCCTAATTTTGCGGGATTACCCGATCTTTGGGGTCCAAAGAACGCCATGGAAAGAAGAAAAAGATGTTGCGCTGTATGATATATATCTAGAGCAGTGCTATAGTCATCGACGTAGACGGCGCTGTCGCAAGAATGAGAGCACGTTCTCCATCTATAGAAAAAGACACGCGTTAAGCTATCTTGAGCAGCGTGCATCGCCAAAGCGCGCGACGATGGTCTGACTATTAGCGGACCCGAGGCGCGTTTAGCAGGCAGCTACGAGGTGCTGGCGTCACATTTGAAGGCCTTGTTTCAGCTGTCGAAACGCGCCACACACTTTTGCAGCCTTTGAACAACATACGGATACACATATAGTGCGATTATTAGGCCAACGTAACGACCATAATCATTACGTATCTAACCACCGCTGTGTCGTCCACGACCGAGACAACCTTGTGTCACCGTAAATGTGTAAAGAAGTGGCTTTCGGCTCCAGAGTATACTTGCACCAAAAGCACTGCGAGCTATGCGTTTGTGTAGCATGTTATGTATTACATAGCCTTCTTGATTTCGCATTCTCTCGCATACATGTTGATCCTATGCCATTCAGAGGCCATCTACGTACATCTGTCTAGAAGTCTTGCACGTGACGCGATATACTTAAAACACTGGCCCCCTAAAACAGCCACAGCCAATGAATACTTGATCTCTTCGACACTGCTATGAATGTTTACCGAGTGCAACGCAAATGGCACAGCGTTGCGTGCATGAAGGTGTCGCTTTGGCTACTGCATTTGCTAATGGCCCAACTCGGCTGCTTTTCTCTTGTTCATCAAAAGGGTATGCGAGAAATGATGGCTGCTTCAGCAAATGCAATCAGATGTTACACAGACCAGCAGAGGTAATGTGCATCAGTATACACCACCCCCCTGAACATTGTAACGCAACTCTCTTGCACGATGTAAGACCGACACATCTGCCAATCCATGCACGATGTAAAACACACTCTTCTGCTAATCGGAGCAGAGCTTTCTCCTGGTATACGCTCAGCGACGAACAAACGCACTCGACAGGCGAGCGAGGCGCGGCGTTCATCCTCTCCAGCGGGCATCTCCCGACACTATTGGTGCACACCATATGCCACTCAACAGCGAACGGCGACCGGGCATCATGCCCTTGAAGAATGGGAAGTTCCTCTCAACAGCGATTGAATCGTCCTCCACGCAGCAAGGTGGTGGCGGAGTCGCGGTGTGGCGGCGGCCTACGGCAGTTGCGTAGGCCCTCGGAGTCTCATAGTGCGGTGGACTGCGTGCTGGGCTGGTGCTCGATCTGGAGCACCATGGACTTGATGTCCTCGGCGCTCTTGACGCGCCGGGAGAGCGGCACCAGGATTTGGCTGCCCACGAACACCGAGTTGTGGCGCAGACGATGGAGCCGCTGCAGCGCTGCCGCCCCGCTGCCGTTCGCGTTGGACGACAGGCGGCGCAGTTCGCGCTCGAGCACCGCGCTCTTCACCTGCGCACAGAGGGGAGGTACTCTGAACGGGCTTGGTCAACACTCCGGAAATATCAGGCATGCCATGGTTCCTTGGCATGACAGACATTCGCAGGCTTTGTGGACCGTAACCGTAACACTGTGAGATAGGGTGCACTACGTTGTTGCACTGCGGCTGCGTGCGTATAGAAATATCATCATCATCATCATCATCATCAACAACAACAACAACAACAACAACAACAACAACAACAACAACAACAACGCGGAGCATTCGCCACTGCGCCCTATCTACTGCTGGAAATAGCATTGTATTTTGGTTGGAAGCACTACACCTATCGTATAATTAGATGTTTCTTGCTGCTGTTGCTGCGTCGTTGTCTTCGTCGTTGTCGTTATCCCCATAGAAATTGTTTTGCTTGTACATCAAAAGCGCAGATGAAGAGAGGAATAACGGCCCCAGTGACTACGAAAGTATTCGACATGTTTGCATACGCGTTGCGCCAGACAAGTAGATTTGATAAATATGAGGAACACCTTGAAGTGAATAAAGTACGCACTCTGAAATTTCACTGCTTATGGGGAATTCGTAGTTACAATTTTGCGAAGCTTATATTGACACGAAACGTTCGTGACGTTATGCTCATTACTGTTACAATCACAAGAAGCTCTTCATAACATTGCCAAACGACAACAGTTGCTCACTCATTAAGTCGTATACACGCTAAGTAGAGACACGAACTGTTTACGCTAGTTGCCGCGGTTTTACGTGCCAAAACCGCAGTATGACTTTGAGCCACGCCGTCGCAGAGAGCTCCGGAAATTTCGACCATATGGGGTGCTCTAACGTGCACGTAAGTCGAAGTATACTCGGTGCAGTAGAGCCGCAATCTGAGCCAGTTATTTCATGTTATACATGAAAAAACAAGCAAAAAAAAAAAAGGACTAGACACAGAGAAGGAGGCAGATCAACCACAACGCTGAAATAAAGCGCAGCTGACGGTCCAAGAGGAAAGCGTATAACAGTTTCACCTTACCGTTACATACCTACGGGGCAAAAAACTGGAGGCTCACTAAAAGGGTTAAACTTAAATTGAGGAGGACGCAGCGATCAATGGAACGGAAAATGGGTAGTTGTAACGTTGAGAGACAATAAGAGAGCGGAGTGGTTTAGGGAACGAAAGCGTGTTAAGGACACCTCAGTAGAAATTAAGAAGAAAAAATGGGCGTGGGCAAGGCATGTAATGCGAAGGCAAGACGACCGTCGGTCATTAAGGGTAACAGAGTGCATCGCTAGAGAAGGCAAGCGTGGCAGGGGACGGCAGAAAGTTAGGTTGGCAGATGAGGTCAAGAATTTTGCGGGGATAGCCTGGTCGCAGTTTGCACAGGACCCGGATAATTAGAGATCTATGGAAGAGGCCTTTGCGCTGTGGTGAGCATATAGACGGGCTGATGATGATGACAGCCTAGCCCTGTCGTTGTCTGTCTTTGTCTTCACATCCTTTTTGCTGGTTTTACAAGTGCACACGGGTCTCTAGACAAGCTCTGTTACGCGAGGATCAATTAAGCGAGCTGTCACGGAGGGATGTGCATACCTGCAGCACGGGTGGTGAGGGGGGCTCCAATTGTTCGTGGTACTGCGGCTGGTACGGCTCCAACATGCGGATCTTTCCCCACTTGTTGAAGAACAGCAGGATGACGGCCAGCCACACGCTCAGCACGAGCACCACTATCACGATCTCCTCGTCGCGAACAACCACGGTCCGAGACGCCACCACGCCGCTACGAGAGTACGAGCCTCCGCTCCCCGTCGTCGCCGCCGCCGCGCCGCCGCTGCTGCTGCTGCTGCTGTTGCTGCTGCTGCTGCCATTGGCTGCCGCTGATGCTGCTGCTGCGAAACAGCCACAGTACAGGCCTAATTAGCCTTATTGGCTGGCGATAAGATCATGCCACATCAAAGTCTGTCATTCTGAGCCTTGCCGATACCTTTTTGGCGACCAGATGTGCGCGCAGCTAACGCTGTACCTTTCTTCTTCTTGGAATGGCGTTGTGCTCGACCAGGTACGTAAAGTCGCATAAACACTGAATGAAACAGGGCTGACTTCATCAGCTTTAATTACAAGCTTTTTCTGTTAGGCTGCATATCTATGTCGTTGATGAGAGAGTTCAAACTCTCCCGTCATATCTTTAGACAAAAGAAGAACCATTAAGCGCAGTACCTCTGTTTAAAGGATCTCCGGTTCTAAAGCAAAATTGTGCAAAAATGTCTCGATCACCCGCTCCTTCCACAGTTCAACTGTGGCATACGCACCATGCTTCTCCATGTTTGAAATACAAGGCATTATGCCGACAAATCTGCAATGCATTGCGCTGTAAGCCCCGGCGCTCCAAAACCTAGTTGCTGACAGGCACCGACATTGAAAAGGAGTTCGTTATACGAAATTGCTCAGAGGAGGTGGGCAAAGCTTATGTGGCCGGAGGTTGGACGAGCGTCACAGATTAGTTGCAGTGCTCTGCACAGCAAAAGGCGCATAGCAGTAGTGTTGCGTGATATATATACGCACTGGCGGTGGCCGCAGTTCCGGGCGCCACGAAGCGCACCAGGCCGACGGGCGCGTCTGTGGTGCGGTTGGCTCGCGTGGCGAGGCTAGGCGAGGCCCGGGCGAACACGCGCACCAGGTACTCCGCCTCCGGTTGCAGTCGCTCTAGCAGCACGCTGCGCTGTTCACCAGAGGCCAGCGCAACGCGGCCCGATAACCTGCGCCGGAGAAAGGAATGAAAGTTACTGTGTAAGCATCCCCTCAAGAGAGGCTTGCACGCCTTTTCAAGAGACGCTATAAACTGAAAGGATGAACCAGTTTAGGCTGATAGGTCATTCTTTGAAAACTCTGCCGTCTTTAATCTTACCTTCACAGCAGGGGCGTACAGTTTTTGTTTTCCCGGAGGGGGCAGGGGCCTGTAAGCCTTGCTCCCAGGCATGCATATATAAAACCTTCATTAGTAACCAATCACTTAGACAGGGGTAACTTCGTCATGGTTCATAGGAGACCAGCCACATTTTGTCATTTATTTCTATTTATACTGATTTACGTATATATCTGGCGCAGAGAGGTGGTTGCGTCTGCCGAAGTTTTTTTATACGAATTCGTTTTCGTTTTATATTAACATGAATTTCTCCACCTATTTCTTTTTCTCGTAATTCTCAAAAGATCTCCTTTGCTCTTCTTCTCAGCCTAGCTGAGAAGAAGAGCAAATAGCAAATTTTTCCGGAAGGGGTCTCTGTGCCCTGCCGAAATCGCCGCACGTGAACGTCATCGTGACATCACGTATTTTCAAGTCTTTGGAATCCAGTATACTGGGTCTTTGGCCCCTTAGAGGAACTATACGTTTACGAGCTATGCGTGCGCCTGAGCAGACACCGTCGAAATATACGGCGCCACGGAGAGTTGGTTCGGGAACTTGAAGGCGGCGTTGCCACCCGCACTTCCTTTTCGCCCGTTTTCTCGCTTACCAGGAGCTTTCGCGTGGCAAGAATGGTACTTCTGCCTCTTTCTTTTTTCTTTGGTGTCCTTTTTTAAGTTTTATGGACGGCCCAAAGTATGAGAAATTTAGAATATCATTCCTATTCATAGGGTATCGCAAACTAGAAACACGCCCATTTAACCTTAGTACTTCCCCTTCATCTGATCCTTGACCCCGATACCTCAAATGCCCACCACACAGCTCTCTGGGGGAATCTGAAATCGCATCAACAGGACCAGACGAAAAGAGGCAACGTTGGGCTCTTGACAACCAGCCTTTCCAAGGCATGCTTAGAGTCAATTTCTTTCTTATTATATTCAAAAAGATCTTTTTTTTTTTTCGTTGGCTTCTGCCGCTGAATAGAAGCACGACTGATCGATCCCTTAGTGAAGTGCAGCACTTATGTGCCACCTTTTAACATGCGCTACGGTAGTCTGTTTTCCCTGCCAGGACGAGTGTCCGTACAACACCACTTGCTGCAGAATCAACCGACTCAACAGTGTGCCGTTGTACTGCTGTCCGTTGTTAGCAGTCCAAACTCGCTCGAGCGATTCTACGTGTACCTCTCCATTAAGAGAGAGGAACAAACAATCACTCCTGTAAATGAGCACTTTGAGTAAAGGTCTCAGTATGCCATATTTCCGTTCAATATCTTTGTACTGGAGCTTGGCCACATCGTTATCGCGTACGTATGGTCACTGAGGTGCGAAGAATGTCACAGTAAACGAAACTCAAGGACGAGAATAGAATGCGTGCAGTTGGGAAAATGCATCAACGAAACCTGAGACAGCACCAGTATAGCTCTCACGTAAGGTGATAGGCATGGAGAGAGAGCAGTGCTGTAAGTAGCTGGATGTGTACCGAAGGGGATGCCAACGCTGCCAGTCATAAATTTGTTTTCCAGGAGACTTTAACATGACTTGTGTTATTGTGCTCCTCGATACGGTGTTCAGAGGCAAACGATCGCGACTCCACTAGTGACTACTGATGCAAAAATAGTTGTTTTCGAATGCTGAACGTTGATACTCTCAGCGGAAGGTAACAAATGTGATGTTGGGTGTGTTGAGATACTCACCGCAGATATATCTAAACAGACAGATAGGCGGACAGCGTCCATGCAAAGTCCCATTAAATTTCTCACGTATCGGTGCGTCGAGGACAAAAATGATGCAGGCTACTTTGCTGCCAAAAACAAGATGGCGGCTAAGCGGTGTTCTTCGATCTCGTCGGGATAGTCGTCCGCCCGCAAGTAGCGACTTTCTTACGCGCGTAGCGTAATTTACATAATAACAGTCCTGTGTGTTTACCTCAGCTTTCTCTTGTCGGCACAAGGTGGCTTCAGGTCGCACAGACGTCATCCAGACATCATCCAGACGCGCTCGCCCCGCCACGGTGGTCTAGTGGCTATGGTACTCGGCTGCAGATCCGAGGGTCGCGGGATCGAATCCCGGCCGCGGCGGCTGCATTTCGTTGGAGGCGAAATGTTGAGGCCCGTGTGCTGTGCGATGTCAGTGCACGTTAAAGAACCCCAGGTGGTCGAAATTTCCGGAGTCCTCCACTACGGCGTCTCTCATAATCAGAGCTGGTTTTGGGACGTTAAACCCCACATAACAACATCCAGACGCGCTCCATGGTTAGGACGACTCGGATGAAAACCTGTCTACTGAGAATATAACGCAGGCTCTCCACGACGCTGTCCAGAAGCGGAACGCAGCCATCGCAATTCTCACAAACTACAAACCTGCATGAACGACTGTAGTAGTAATCGTTGTCCTGTGCCTCGAACAGCGGTGACTTTGCGCGCTTGCTTCGTTTATCTCTCTCTCTCTATCTATCTACCTTCATTTCCTTCTAATTCTTCCTGTCGCCCTTCCTCAAGCAATGTAGAGTAGAAGAAGGGGATATTTGTTCTGGTTAACCACCCTGCCTTTCGTTTCTTTTACATATAAATCTCTGTCTCTTACACGGGGATTGTCTCTGGTCACGATGGGGAAAGACCCGAAGCGACCTCTCCTTGCATGCCGGAGATGCTTTGACCCCGTAGTTTCGAAGGGAGCGACGAAGGGCTGGAAGCGAGGAGCAAAGGGCCCATCCAACGGGACAGTCTTTTACAGTCACCTCAAGATAAATGGCCATGCCATCTCGGCGACCACGAGGACGACATCGTGCGCATTCTAGCACGAAACGAGCGCGCAGCCAGCAGCGTCGGCGCCCTGCGTGGTCGATAACCAGCTCTTCACGTGGCATAGCTGGCGTGCGTGTCCGCATGAATGAGAAATGCATCGAAGGAAACGGTCACGCGCGACTGGTTTGGTCTAGAGTTGCGTGTGCGAATCATAAAAGCGTTGTCTTGCGTAACTTTAATGTGAAAAAAATCGCTATTTTTATCGATTTTCTTTGTTGAGGAAAGATACGCGAAAAAATTCTGCAGCGGGCTATAATTTGTTAGCCACGCTAAGCCTATTGCATTAAAAATAAAACGATGGAATCAGACTGGAGAGAGAATGCCAACACTCGACATCTTGTAGTGTGCGTTCTACGCTCCTGCCTTGTCCATTGGTTGTCTTGCTCAAACTCTTCGGTAAATTAAAAAAAAAAAAAGAAAGTAATGTCTTGACAGGATAACATTATGAGCATATGTCACCGCGTTGGCATTGGGGTGTCTGAATTAAAGTAAAAGACCAGCTGACCAAGCCCGCGCAGAGCACGGAACGCAGCCACAACGTAAGCTGCAGGAGTACGACTTCCTGTTGGAGCCTAAGGACGCGTGTGGTCGTACTCCCACAGTCCCTTGAACTCCTGCGACTGCCTTTTTCCACTTTTGCGACCCAGTCTTGCAGATCTGCTTTCGAATACAGAAGCGTGGCATACCACTGCTTTTCTTCAAAAAAAAAAAAAAGGAAAGCTTCTTGCAAGTCCGCGATATATAGAGAGAACCTTTTCTGAAGAGGAACGGCGACTGTCAACGTTCTTGACTAAGCACTTTTCGTTTTCCTTATGCTATGCGTTAAGAACACACCGGTTTCGTTCGAATCGAAAGGCTAGGTTTCAACCGCACTAAAATGCGCACTGAAGAGTCAGCACTAACGAAAGAAAGTAAGCGTGGGCTTTCCGTTCAAGCTCTTGCGCAAAGCTCGTGTTCGTTCTTGGAATATCGCGTGACAGAGATGATAGGGTCATACGTCATGCTCCGTATCTCTAACTTCGTAAAGGCAGCACGCTGGAGCAACTCGTTGAAGCAGCAGCCAATACACGGACACGCTATAACGAATCACAGCGTGCGCACGCGACCGACCGCGGTCATGCGCCTCGGACTTGTAGCGTGGCCTGCCGCCTCTCCTTCGCCCGATAAGTCCACATCACGTCACGTCAGCACATGCGAAGTTGGGGCGTAAGGTCGACAATATAAAATGATAAGCGGAAATCGTAACTATATAGGGGAACACTCGGTTTGCTACACTGAAGTAAGATAGACATCTAAGACAGAGAAAAGACAGTCGACATGTTTACATGAACTTGAAGCGAGGGGGTCAGATGAGAACTCAGTATATGACCCACACCGACGTGACCGCGTATACATGGATATCGGGAAGCAGTTCGAGTAAATTTAATCGTATCATAGCAGTTGGGTGACCTAACCCGCCAGCGTTTGTACGAATCCGGCGAATGTGCTTGTTTCAGAAGCCAGAAGATCAGAAGGCGGTGACACGGGTCAGCTGATAGTTCCTGCTCATCTCGAACACGCGAGGTCAAATAAGCGAGACAAGAATAATGCCTACTTGCTATTTCACTCATGCACTTCTTAGTGCATGCATATAAACAGCTTCAGCGTAAGTGTAGGTTGTCAGAAGCATGCTTTTGCTCACTCTATACGATTTCTTCATTCTCTCTGCAAGCATTATGCGGAGGACATTTCGCCGTAAATTTCCTTCCGATACCTTATGGCGGACGGTGCGCGCTGAATATATCGGAGGACATAGTCAAATTGTGTTTACACGAAGCTATCGATACACGCGACACGCAGCAAACGCAGCAACAGGCATTAGAAACGCCAGGATGCGTCATGCATCGTAAACAACGTAAGGCATCACGGTGAATTCTTGTTTGCGCGGCCGAACGCCGCTGCCGAAAATGTCGAACACCACAGCGGCTGCAGCAGACCTCTTCCTCGTCTTCATGGACGTGACGTGCCAGCGGAAAACGTTCCAGCCTGCCTCGAAAAAGCGTCGCAGCGTCCGCGATGGCGAAGGCCCGGGGGACGTGATCCCCTGGCGCGGTTGTTCTCACCTACGTCCCGCTGGATGCGAGCCGCCTAATTGGGCCCGAACTAAAATGGCGAAGCCTATACGGCGTCCCTTGAATCTTTTATACGAGGCGCTTTATTGCCTCCCGCCGGATCTGCAGGGAACACTATACTCCGGCTGAGTGTGCAAGAAACGCACACCTTGCAGCGCACGGAAGCGCGGCTCGTGGCCTTAAGAGGAACAAACTGGAAAAGGCGAAGCGCGAGACTTAATCGCTGGGCAGAATTAATAATGATAATGAAAAGAACATGGCAAGGCTCGGCGAAGCGGTGGTCAGTAGCGAGGGCCTATATCGAGGCACAGTGCCGTGTGGGTAGATGTTTATCGTTTTCAGCAGCAACAACAACTGCAACATAAGCAACGACGACGACAACAACAAGAACAGTGACAACAACCATCTCTACGAAAAACAACAGCAACAACAGCAATGTGATCTTGACGACAGAAACAGCAGCAACGACACCAACAACAGCTTTGTTTCCTGTAGTCCCGTAGGCGTAGCCTTGCTAACTACACTGTCCCCACCCAAACTACCTGCTTTTTTTTTCTTTAGACCCCTCGTACGCGCTCTTGTTGGTACGAGAAGTCAGCCATCGAGTGAGCAAGCCAGCATCTTACCATCTAGTTTGCAGTTCTTTCTCACTCAGTGTGGCCCGCCGTAGTTAACGTTCCGTATAATCTGCAGTTTGTCTGGATTCGAAGAAGAGGGCTCCTCGAGAGCTGTTAATAGTAAGCCCCATCGGCCGACGAATGCACCGTCGCGCGAACGAATGGTTAGATTTCTGCCTCCCTCTCCTTATATACATTGCGGAACGTGCCCTGAAAGAACTTGCTCGATTGCTTGTGAAGCCCACATACGACTCTTGACTTGCTCTATGTTTTTCTTTTTTTTTTCATTTGTTCTTGGCGTCTTCGGTGTCTTATGTACTGTTTACGCTACGTTAGATATTATATAATGCCATTTATTTCTGCTTAAGGATCGGAAGGCACTGCGTATAAGGGGATGACAAATAAATAAAGAAATAAAAGTTGGTTAGTCATAATAAACAGTGGTCGGAAACACAACTCAGGGTAAAGCTACCAGGGTTATACAAGACATGTTCGACTTTTGATGTATCCCGGACTACAGTGGTCTTGCTCTTTCTCTCCATGAAACAGTCTTCACTTCTGACAGAACGGAATGAGGCTCCACATGAACCACAAAGAATAGTTCCGTGCATCTTGCCTTGTTTTTCAGAAGTTGTTAGTCGCAGCATGATGCGCTCGTCTTTGCGTGCTCCTTAAGCCGAGCGCATTTGCTTTCTCCATTCGCCGTTCACATATTAGCACATCGTGTTCGCCTTACGCATCACTCGACTTATATTTGAAACACCACGGAACTCCCCATGTGCTTTTATATTGTACCCTGGCTGAGAAGTGCCACGTCGTCCGATTCGGGAACGCCATAGGGCGATGTACGACAGTAGACGGACACTCTTTCCCGTAGACAACAGCATACTATAACTTGACCATCTCGGGCCGTCAGCATGCATAAGTAACGCCTCATGCGTAGGCAACGGACTGTTCTCGAGTCTTCCTCGCCGTCACTCGGTATTAAGCGAGACAATACTGTTCGCTAGTGCATAACGCCTCCAGGCCAAAATAACGGGAGATGCATGCCTTATGGGCTCGGACAAGTGTAGTGACGGCGGACTATGTCCCGACACACCGTACCGGCCAGCGCGTCTACTTCCTTGCATTATTTGTAAATATCGACGCAATGTTCGAGGCGTAGCAGACCACCTTACGCCGTCTTACCCACAATAAGAGGCAGCGCGAAATCGTCAGCGACGTACTCCGATAAATCTTGTTACGGTTATAAGTGAGTGAGTGAGTGAGTGAGTGAGTGAGTGAGTGAGTGAGTGAGTGAGTGAGTGAGTGAGTGAGTGAGTGAGTGAGTGAGTGAGTGATAGTTTCTCGGAATGCACAGTTTTCTCTTTATGCATGTTTCATCACAAGACATGTAAACCTAGTACAACGTTATTAAAAAAAAAAGCTTTTCTATTTTGCTTTCTCCGAAATCTACTTCTTCAGCATGCGCCCGCGATAGCCCGATGAACTGCAGTTGCACTATGTATAAGTGATATGTACTACTTGTTTCCAGTTTTTACGCTTGGACAAAATTGAAACCTGGACTTGAAACCTGCGCGTACCAGACCCAGGTGTCACCTGAGGCACTTCGGAAAACTGAGTGGTTTCAAAGTCGGAGGAAAGCGCTTTTGACTATTCTCATGTTCTATACATTAAGCGTGTGAATCTAGGACACGACGACGAGTAGGATGATGATGATAATACAATGATGCGTATACTGAGTTATTGCCTTTAAATTCGGTGCACCCTTATTATGAATGAATATCCGCAGCGCTCTTGTTCGGCGAGATTTGTTTCAAGCTAATGCTTTTGTGAATTCTGCAGCTGCTTATTTATCCACTTTGTACGTAACCTTTAAGCGATGAAGTTAACGAAAAGCAAGAGCTCGTGCTTTGTGAAGCGGGATTAGAACGAGAAACCCCGACTCCGCGTGTGCGTGCGTGCGTGTGTGCGTGTGTGTGTGCGTGTGTGTGTGTTATAATGCCAGTGGACTTATCGCCATGGCACCACCACTTGGCTTTAAACTGATTGATATAGTGTCATCATTTCTTTTCACCGGCACCAAGCGGGGAAAAAAAAAAAAGACCCTGTAAGTACAAAAAAAAAAGAAAGTGCGTTCCGTTTCAGCGTTGTTCGACGACAGAACTAGGGCGTGATCTAAGTGACAAGAAAGTCGTCATTAGGGCGCACTCTTTTTTTTTTTCTCGCTTCTTTGTGCCTGCTTGTTTGCTTGTTCGCATCGCATTACAACGCGCGCCACGGGGTCCCTTGGGGCTTGGCTTTTGACAGCGTCGCCCCCGCCTTCTCAATGTAAAGCTCCTGGTGGGACAGGCAGCACTTTACTGTGATTGCTCTGGACAAAGCTCCGGGCAGCGGGGTGGCAAAATTGAGAGTAACGCGCGCGCTCATTCGCGACCTCCCGGCGCGGTCTCCGCGCACAACGCTTCATTAATGTTCGCAGCTCGAAATTCAAGAAGACTAGCCCCATCTCCCTGCATTCAAGTTCCCAGTAACTTAACTTGGAAGGTCGTACTTTCTCTTTGCACATTCCCGCTTATTTTCAGAGCTTCGGGAACTGTGTTTTATGTTCGAGCTACTTGACGTCCTAACAAGTCCCCGCGGTTCTGCCATTCTAAATCACCCCGGGGGAGGTCGGTAATTTGTAGACGCGTTTACAGGATCTCAAACAGTTTCCGATAAGCCGTGTCCGGCCATGTAAATAGAGTTCGAGTTTCAACAGGGCTATATATAATCTCATGCGAGTGGGTCGAGTTAAGTCGTGCCGACACGCTACGGCTAACGCCGCGCCCCCAATGCAGACAAATTGGCTCGACATATAGTGGCCGTAGCGTATATGGTTCAAAGCACTAGCCGCGTGAAGAGGTTACTTTAGGTTGAACTCGGTTTATTCAGGGTTGATTTAACAAGATTTCGTATCTAATCCAATGGCTATCGTGTATCGTAGAAGCTGTCACTTGTCAAAATGGTAATCGATGCCTTTATTAACGGCGACTATTTCTCTTCGCATGACAGGCAAACCGAAAAGAACAAGAAATATTGCTAAGACCCGTGCAGTCAGTGTCGCAACGATGGTCCGCAGGCCGTGTGAACAAATACTATAAATTTCATTACCCTTTGACGGCTTATAGCTGGACTTGCATGGATTTTGAACCTGTTTTGAACCTGACTAACTGTGACTACTTAACCTTTGCTTCCAACGCTCAATACCTTATTGGCGTCAGATTTGGCCCTCTCAGTGTTTCAAAGAGAGCGACTGCTAATCCATATCGGACGGCCCTTCAAAAAATAATAATAACGTATTTCTGCTCACCCCATTATGAAACAACGAAGGTCCAAGCAGAGAAAGGCTGAATGATCGGATGCATACGAAGAAATATCGTCTCAATTGCATACACATGAGACGACAGAGGAATCACGTATCAGCCCTGCTCAACGCAATCAAAGACGAAATAACCTACCTATATATCAAAGGCTTCTTAATGAATCCGCATTAGGAGAGGCAAATAAAAATAAGCGAACGAGCTCGTCTCAAGCCTCCAGTGTGAATCCTACAGCAGATATTTGTTCGCGCCATACGGGCACTGTCTAATGCTGGCGGGCAGATGTTGCCTTGTGTAACTGTTGAATATAATATATTGACTGTACCGTTTGCTGTTTATGACTAAATGTTGACCGCTGTTATAGATGCTTGCAGGTTTGTAGGTTATTTAGGTAATCGGAAATAATTGAAAGTACTGATGACGTTTTTATATCGAGCTGATCGCTAAATTACCCCTGAATTTGTGGACCTCTAGCCATTTGCCAACACAATCGTAATTCCGACATCCAGCACAAAACTAACAGCGCCGGAGTTGCCACTGTAGGTTTATGTAGGAAACTCAGTGAGCTGCGCACGCTCACTCAGAACGGCAAGATGTTGAGCTAGTTGGGATTCAGCTGTAAATCGGTATTTTTGTTGTCTACTTCTCTCTTTTTCGTCCTTATTTCCACGATGAGTCGCACTCACTTGTCGTGTACGTCCTGGTAGAAGACGCGGAAGTGTAGCGCCTCTTCTTCTTCCTCGTCAGCAGCAGCGGGGTGTCGGTACCGCCAGCGCACGAGCACGGCGGGCGGACTCCAGCGCACCAGCACGGCGCTGACAGGGGCCCACGGCTCCTCCTCCTCCGACTCCTCCGGCGGCCGCACAGCGCTCGTTGTCCGTTGCAGGGCGGCTGCGGAAGGGATACGATTTGTACTACGTGACTATGGTATACGCTGTTACTGACTGACTGACTGACAGCTCGCTAAACAGAGATGAATAACCTTCAACTAAAAGTGGAAAACCAGGTGGAGAGAGTACGCACCGACATCAATCAATCAATCAATCAATCAATCAATCAATCAATCAATCAATCAATCAATCAATCAATCAATCAGTGAGTCAGTCGGTCGGTTGGTCAGTGAGTGAAGGCGCTTATTAGGCGCGCCATCGTACATATTTCACGATCAAACGTCTTTATTTGTTCGGCATTCTGATGCCTAATCAAGCGGTAATAAGGGTTCAAAATTACGAAGACGAAAACAAAATTAAGCTCAGGGGGAAGTTCACGTCGCTTCATGTTCTTGACAACATAGTATTTTGCCGCTCTCCTTTTTTAAAGAACTAACTGAAGTACGAAATAAGATTCTGTTAGGAAGCACGCAAGATGCAGTGGAATCCAACATATCTTATGCACGATAATAAAATTTAGCAGCGCCCATGGCAGGCGTCAATAGCTATTGAGTCAAACGGTTGAAGACCAGTGATAGACGTCACCTTACTTTGAACTTTTGATAAACTTAGTGTAGTGATAATAATTGATGCGGTTTTACGCCCCGAAAAATGATATTATTATAAGTCACGCCTCGTAGTGCGACACGCCGGAATAATTTTGACCACCTGAAGTCTTTTAAACGTGCATTTAAATTTAAGTACATGGCGTTTTCTACACTTCGCCCCCATCTAAGCGAGGTCGCCATGGCCGGGATTTGATCCCGTAATCTCTAGCTTAGCCAGCCACCACCTTAGCCGCTAAGCTACTACGGCAAGTGGGAAACTTAGTATTAACAGTCGACAGAGAATGTAGAGCTATTTTTGCGCATTAGTAGAACAGCAACTGTCGATACGACAGTTGCTGTTCCACTAATTTTACTGGTGCAGGCGGGCGCCCTAGCCCTTCTCACAATCAGACGATACGACGGAAACCTAATCGCATGGAGGAGTAAACCATCGGACAGCGTAGACCTGCCACAAAGCTGAACGTTTCTACAAACTCGCCCAAATTTTACCTGCGATACTGTGCTGAACAGCTCCATCTTGTAAACAACACCATCGATCAAAACATACAAGGCTGGCAGAGGCACAACAATGGCAAGCGGGGCGGCGACACAGCGAACGTGCTTGCCCTCGTGGTCACGTTCGTCGAGCTGGCTGCGCGGCATTTTCGCGAGGAGGCGGAGGTGCAGCGAGAAAAAGGGAACAACTCAGACCAAATGCAAGAACTTGTCGTATACTCCACGTCTTACCTACAGTTTCAAAAAAATATTAAAGGGAGAACGTGGGCCTGCACCGCGATGTAGAATATGGGCGGGAGAACGGCCGACCTTTTCCTGCCGCCGCAATGCAGTGCACGGCCATTCGGGCGAAAACAACGGATGGAGATGCAATAGCATATATCGCACTACGTGCGGAGTATGCGTAGAAAACACATAGCGAGGTCGTGCCCTCGCTGTAGTGAGTGTGTTTACTGTATACGATGCCGCATGGCCGGTGTCAGGCTTGATCGTGCGGGTCGCCGCCTTCCGTTGAGTCACGGATGTGAGAGTGCTCAGTTCCGGCCGCTGACCGCATTAAAGAAGTGCACCGTCTGGTGTGTTGTTTCTTTCTTTTCTTTAAAACGAGAAAAAAAAGGAAAAGAACTAGAGTGAAAGAAGAAGCAAAAAAGTTGGCCACTCCTTTTTTGATCTCTTATTCATTTCTTGTGCAACAAGAAAACACACCTTAAATACATGGCATGTATTAGATAGTTCCGTATGACTCCCTACAACGGGTTATATGTAGGTGAAAATACGCCCTAAAAACCGTAATTTAACTGCAAAGTCTCTTAACCACCAGTAACCTCAGGTAACAGAGGCTTAGTGCGAAGAATGCCGACATCCTCTCCCGAGTGATGTTTAAAAAGAGTATTCGACAAAAAAAAAAAAAAAAAGACGTAAAGCGAGTGCTTATTCATATCTTTCTTGCGCCTCGTTTGGACAGTACGCATAATTCAACGAATTTAAATCTTCAGTGGGCTGTTCTCGTTGTCAAATGACAACAGTTCAGCTCAAGAAAAACCTATAAAAGAGATCAGATGTACGCGCGAATACCATCCCACACTCGGCGAAAAGCCGTTTCCGGGCAGTTCTCTGCACTTATTTCTGGCCTGCGCTCAGAATGACTAAATACATGTCATAACAGCTGTGGCATACATTTGGCTAGCCGCGTAGTGTGTAAATAAGATAAGACTTAGTGCAGGGCGTCGTGTAGTACTAACGCGTTCAGCTTGCCAACGCCGTATAATTGCTCGCCGTTAGCCGTGAGAGCGCACCCCGGAAGGCGTCTTGCAGAGGAGACCGCCAAGGGATGGGGGGAACAAAGATGTGTGTCTAACAGGGCACGTGTGTGTTCTATAGAAAGAGGGCCGGAAAAGTGGGGGGAGGTATTAAAGCTCCCGAAACGCGCAGCGAGAAAGGTGTCCGGAGGCACGTAGACACGATTAAAGGAGTACGTTTACTGCGCTGCGAAGCGGCGGGGCTTGGCAGCGTGCGGTTGGTGGGAGGCGCGAGTACGCGGAGCAGCTGGGTTCGGCGGCAAAGCGAGCCCGCCGGTACAACACACTTTGCTTGGCAGCCCGCGGTATTCGCAGGAATGCAACCGACGCATTCCGGGCCACCTGACTGCGTGCTCTGCCGCCTCGCGCGCCTTCAATGTTTCGTGTTTAGCGTGCCGCGTCGGAGCCACGCGTCTCTGTATATGGCACCCGCGGTCGCACTTAAAATTTATGCGGTTGTCTCGCTCGGTTTCTGCCATTGTTGGGCTCGGTTAGGCCTTGTGGAGGGCGTCTGTCAATTAGTGGTCGTAAAGCGAGAAATTTCTCGGCAAACGCACTGTTTGGCCACCGGCGTTCCCAAGTGCGCGAAAGCGTCTAGTAATGAACGACGATAACTTGATTGGACGTCGGGGCGGGCACTGTAATGAACGAGTTAGCAGCGTGTGCCTCTCGTAGGAAGGAAACAAGTGACTCTCTGTCACACGCTTCTTCACCGTAGATGACAGCCAGGAAGTTATTCATGAAGTGTAATATCTCTGTGAACTGCTAGTGACAAACAGGTGGCAGCGTGAGTAATAATTTCGACCATTTGGGATTCTTTGGTGTAACTGTCCTTAATGAACAGTACAATTGAACGGCGCAAGTCTCCAATATGATTGACCTATAAATTCTTGCACGTGGGATCAAACAAACTTAAGAACGCTATTGAAGTTCCCGCATGATGCGACGAGGTTCGATCAGCCGAGCTCTATAGGGCATCCAGTATGCTTTTGCAAGAAATAAACTGCAGGGCTGGTCCGAAAAGCGGGATTTAATTACACACACGACATCTTTGAATTATTCAGACGATTGTTGCACTTCTTTCTCCCTAATAAGCTTTTGTTTAAGAGCAAATTAATGATTGCGCGCGCAGAAGGAAAATAGCCAACAAAATGACGAGGATGTCGGGCTCTCACAAGGCAGAACAAGTATTGAGTTATTCCCCAATATTTGTTAATTTCGCCGTGCTGTAGGTATTGAATGGAAGGCGGTCATTTTCAAAGAGATATGTGATACGTGACTGCTTTCGAGTCCCAAGGACTCGCGCCGAATGGAGACATTTTCATCCGCGAGAGGTACCGCATGATGGGTATGAAAAACGCAAGTAACATTTCCTACCTTTAAGACGCTGCACGCATAAACCCTGCGCTTGCTAGCCGCTTTCGACCCTTTCAAAACATCTTATTTCGCCATTATAATTTTTCCCTCATAGCCATAAGCATATTGACGGCGAGGTTTGTTGTCTGCCCCCGTTTGCCCTCTTTTCTTCCGTTCACCCCTCATATATGTCTCTCGTAAACATGCCGTACTATGAGGACATACTGTGAAATTTCGTTTAGCGATCGCCCTCAGAGTAGAGTGCACTTTGAAGGTTCCGCCGTCAACAGTGTATCGAGTTAGGAGAGATGTACACGAGGGGGGAGCCTTTAACCAGAGAGCAAACAGCACTGTGTTGTGGTGACCTCCATCATATTCTGCTTAGTTCCCGCTATGAAGCGTTGGTAGCGGCTTAGTCGTTTAAACTCAGTCAATGTTTCAGACACAACATAGTTTGACAAGATACCGCGAAAACTGTCTACTATCGTTCCTTCTGCTGCCAGCGGCTGCGGGAAGCCAGATTCATTTAGTTTTCAACATGACAATCTATAGTTAGATTCCGTCTATGCAGTGGCCGTTTGCGGAATACCGAAGTGCTGTAGCCACACTACTGACAGCGACATTTTCTGATGCTTCTCATTAAAATGCGAAATGTTCGGAACGATTCCGCCTATCATGAGCATTCTCACCGAAATAGAAAAATTAATACTATATAATGAGTATTGTTGCATACGGTGCCTGGGCAGCTGAAAAGGACGTGGTCAGTTCTTGCGTGTGCTCTGGCACATGACACAACGTGAATAGGAGCCAACCCTAGCCCTCCACCATTAGAATTACTTGTAGTACAACATCTAGGTCCTGCCACTGCTGCACCGACTGTACGGTAATAGTTCATGAACAGTCTAAATTTCGTTTTCGGCAGTGCGTCAAGATCCTACGTTTTAGAGGATATATAGGAACAGCGGAAAGGTAACCGCGTTGAGCAACGGTGGTGGCAACGCCTCGCGACACTCTTGCGTACTATAGCGCACACAACTTAATTTTAGCGAGTGCATTCTACGTGCAATGCCCGAGCAAAGGCGTCAGCGGTGACAATATGCAACGTTCGCGTTTTATATTTACCTTCTTGCTTACCTCCCGCAAGAACAGTGACACAACATAAAAAAAAAAAAACCGCTTCTATCACGTTCCGGTATTGCAGAAAGCATCGCGGTTGCGTTGTCATCGCTGCTACTGCCCCCTGATCTGCCTTGTGCTCCGGTATACCGTATGCTGCAGTACGATTATACGGACACGCGGAAAATCTCTATTTAGGACCGCGTCCAGCCTTAGAGCGCATACCTACGCCGCAAGAAGTAAATACAGGCGCAAGTCCAGATGAAAGCCATATCGAACGAATCTTCTGGGACCTCAATATCTCAAGAGGAGAACGTCGATGATATCGCGAAGTCGCCGTCAACGTTCGGAAGTGGCCTTCGTCAGAACGGATGCCCGGCGCATATTGCGCGGGCCTCGGCTGACAGCAGAGGCACGGTACGAATGCATCTGCTAGGCCTCGTGATTGCTGAGAACCCCCGGGGAATGTCATCGCCCTCGCATAAGCTACTGACGCCATATTTTCGGGGGCCGAACATTATGCCGTATCAGCGGGCATAGCAGTATTGCAAACGCGATGTCTCGCTTTCTAAACGTAGCAAGATACACTACATATCATGACTGGCGTGTAGGCAGCGTATACTTGAACAGGGGCTCTGTTGCATTTGTCAACGCTGAATAGTTATCTGACGGGTGCCTCTTGGGCCACTGGGAGCTTTTGAATGTCCGGAACGGAGGACTTTATAAACAAACCGTTTATTTTATAGCGAAACTGTCTACGACTAGCCGGAACGATCAGCGGCGGCGTCCGCATTGTTCGCAGAAAGTAGAGTGCGCGCACATTATTTCTGCTCTTGCGCCCGCATTTGCGCACTCTCGCTCTCAGCACTGTACTGCATGATGGTGTGATTATGCGAAGCCGAACGTCCGGCACCTGAAATAACCTCGGTGACAAACCAAAGCCAAGCCTACGTGTAACCTCATAAAAGGGACACAAGAGTGTAAAGGCGAAGTGGTTTAGAATGATAACCTATATTTATAGAACTCGAATATCGTTAATTTGAATAATTTATGTTCAATATTTAAAAAAAGAAAATGAATGGCAAAGTTTAGCTTTTGAAATTCGCGCCGAAACTTCGGCACCGAATGACGTCGGAAGGCCGATTTCTTTCTCTCTCTTTTTTTTTCGTGTTCTCGCCAAATGCGCTGCATCAAATGTTCTGAAGCTCCCTGTGTTAAGTCTCTGGCTTCCTTGGAAGACAATATAGGTATTTCTTAGCGCAAAAATAGTCACGCATGCCTTACCAGACGTCGTAAAATACCTGTGACGTCACGCCTTTTAGTGTTGGAAATTCAAAGCGGCGTCGTCACCCCCATTTACTTTTTGTGCGTTTCCTAGCATACCCAGGGTCTTCTCCTCGCATGATTGGTGTTTTTGGTATTGTGAAAAGATAACCTACTAATACGAAGAAAAAAAACGTTTTTCACTGTAGTGCAAGACTCCGTACGATGTAACTTTAGTCTGGGCCGTGACCACTGGGTAATCGATCAGTGAGACGCCGTTCGTCGTATGTAGTGACAGTGCTCTAGGCTCTAACTTAAGAAAGTTAAGTAGAAGAGTAAGACGCTGTTAATGTTTGTGTTGTCGTCAGTGTGCTTCGGCAAGCTGTACATAGGACTCTGTAAATATTTCGCTACAATATATCTTCAAGTTTCATCACCTCAACCTAGCCTCCTGCTTCATCGACGCCGATCATCTATCTCCTTGAACGGCCACGATCCATCATCAAGTAGAAAACAAAGAACAAACCGTAGCTGGCGCAGTCGACAAAGATCGGCCAGCTCTACAACGAACCTAAGTGTGTCCCTTTAAGAAGCACAAAAATGTGAGCAACTAACTGAGAAGGACCTTAATGAACCGTCGGAATGATCCCAAAGATAAACGCCGGGGGCCGCGCGTTTCATCTTCGCTGGTTTTACTATCGCACAGGGGTAAGTTGTCGGTGAGTCTTTAAGTGCTAAGCACTTACTGGCCCGGCTTGTCCTCCCTGCCTCCGGAGTCCATCGCGTTATCGTGCTCACAAACATGTGCACAAACCAGGGTCAAAACAAGTGCATAATTAATCGGAACCGGTTCAAATTAAAATAACATGATTGGTACAATTTAAAAGACAAGGACATTGATGTGTTAATCACGTTACTTAATAGAAATTCGTTAAAGTCGCTTCTGACACGACAACCCTACACATACACTGTCTGACTGCACTGCCCCCAGGGTGAGCCCTCATTTTCTGTCGACAGGGCACAACAAGGTCATAAATGATCAAAAGCGGTTCAGCGCAGCGATCGACATGTTCCTGCGGGAACACCGGCGCAGCGCTGCTTCGCACTTCCCCAGGTTTAACGTTAGTGGAGCTGCGTTGGCGCTGTATTTGAACTACACAGTACCAATTTATTGTTTTGTTTTGCAAGAAATTCTAGGTAATATATTCTCCTGACAAGGTGAAACTGGAGTGAAATGAGGGAAGCCAGCGCGACAGTGATGAAATATAAGAAGACACGCGCGCCGCACTAACGCGTCAGCTACCGTTTGTGTCATCTGAGAACATATAGCGTAAAAACTGTAGAAGTGAAAGCACAATCACGCGTGTACTCGTACTATGTCTCAGTGAGGCTAATTTTATGGCATACACAACAGATACACTTTAGCTCCTTTTGTCGTATTTGCACCTACACGAGCAGGCAATGTTCCAGTCGGTCACTACGCCTGCACTCAGTATCGACGCACAGAAACGGGTTGCCTCTAAAAGCAACAGCGGACATCTTCGATCGTCGGACGCTAACCATTCCCAATAGTCCGAGACATGGCATACGCGACGCTTGTTTGCTGAAGGCATGACCCCGGGCAGTTAGGGCTGTCAGAGACAGATCAATCGAAGGCGCCCTGTTTTTTTACCATCATAGAGAGCGTAAAGCTCTATTTCGGATTGGGTATTCTGCCGTAGTTGTGAAATTTTCGGTGGTGACGCTTAGCAGGTGAAACACTTAGCCCAGGACGGAACAGCTTCGGGCCGCTTTTCTCGCTTGCCACACTGGCTGTAGTTAATCACTCAGGTTAGATACAGACAGCGCGGCTTCCGATTGCTTTCGGGCAGGGCGTGATACGGGGGCGGCAGTCACTGTGCGGGAACATCCTGAAGTGTGTGCGGCAAAGTGGAGCGTACGATCGTACTGCGCGCAGTAGATGTGCAAACGTTGGGTGCACGGCGTAATAGGATGGCCTGCATAGCTATAGCCAGCTGATGGCTTTTGCCAATTAAGCGAGTCATGAGGACGCAGATAAATAACCGAGCTACAGGCTGACAGTGAGCGAAGATTGAGGCGTTACGAAGCTCATGCACCATGCCAATCACTTCGTCGATTACCGAGCACAGTGTCCGCGCCGCACACCATCACTCACAGTACACGTACACGGTGTTTAATCTGGAACTGCGTTGCAGGAACACTAACGATGCTGGGTAACGAGCTAGCTGAACAGTGCGCCTCCTACAGTCGACCCTTCTGAACGGGGCCCTACATGTTGGTTTATGTTGCTCTATGTAGGCACGGTTGCATTTAAGAAGACGGTTGGTATAGCAGGTGGCATCGGATTGAACAGTTGATGGCAAAACTGTTTCAGACAATAAAGCAAAACAAGAGTAAGACATAGGTCTCCATAAATAGTGTTTAGCACGTGTCCAGTCAAAATAAGATACACATGAAAGTGAAGAGTCAGCGAGAAGACTTGAGCAAGCGTTGAGCTGGTTTCTTATCGTTTTATTTTTTTCCCCCTTTCTGCGGCTGCGGGCTACAAATTTCAGCTTTCAACGACTCAGGGAGTCCTTCGTGCGGTGGTGTTGAGGAACAGCATGAATAGACCGAGATGCCCTTGCAGTCCTTATCCACCCGCGATGCTTTCCGAAATGGTCTTGTCGAGCTCGCCGCGGGAGTGGTGGGTTGTAAAGGAGCTAGCGGTGGCGTGGCACGAATACGTACCGCTTCCTATGGCGTGCCTAAGACCCCGAGAGGAAACGCAAAGGAAGGGGGTGGTCGGAAGATGAGGACGAGGATTGAGGGAGGAGGTGCAAGCGTGCAAAGAACGTGGACCTCTCGTGAGCTCCAGCAGTGCTTCATTGCACTTAGCCGCGGCGTACCAAAGAAAGAGCGTCGTATTCGAGACCACGCGGCGAATAAACATAACTAAAAAGATAGGTGGCGCTAGACGCAGCGTCGCCTGTCCTTTATGGCTTATGAAAGGAGGGTAAAAAAAAGGGGGAAAGAAAAGCCATGAAAGGAATTCAACCTTACTCCTCGCGAGCTCGGAATTCTCCGGGATGTATGGATTCTTATTATCCTCGCTCGCACCTTCCTGATTATATAGCGAACTCAAGAACTTCCTGTTGTGTGTGGCCGGATGCTGCGGTGCTTTTTTTGTCAGTAAGCGCATACGAGGATCAAGAAAAGAAATAGAACGCTGGCTAGTCAAATTAGCCGCTGCTTCAAAGAAAAAAAAAAGCGTTGCCTTGAGTTTGCCGGTATAGAGGGGCCAATTTGCTGCTCCTTGAGCTCGCGGAGGAAATATTTCTTCTCAAGTTAAGGGTTTCGTTTTCCGGTACGTCTGTGCTTGATAGCACTGGGGAAACTGTGCTGCGTCGTGCAGTGGCTTAATATGTTCCTCCGTAAGATACACCAAAGGTGCACTCTACTAGACTACTGCGCTCGAACATCCTTTAGCTGCGGCCTTCGTGCAAAGCTATAGTGTTGCTGGTAGGCAGCAGTTACGTTTACCGTAGGTAGCAAGCGAGCAAGAGAGTCCCTTTCTATGTGCAGTGGTGGTTGTTTTAGCCAGTTTCGACAGACGCCAGCTCTTCAATTGCTTTCGTGAAATTTGTCGCTTCAATGACAATGTTTCGCTTTCGAGTGAATCATGCTCTTGAATGGTTAATTGTTCCGTCAGCTTTATTCATGCACTGGCTGATCTTGGAAAAGTTATCGCTTACCTAATTCTGTCACTCCAAAACGAGACTCATTTCACAGAAAAATGTGACGACGTCGCGCGCAATCTCCTACAGTCTAGCTGTATTCGGTTTCCTTTCTTGATTTTTTTTTTCATCGCTTATTTCTTTCTCTACATCTGCTTCGGATTCCACGACGGACACGCGTTTTCGCGACATTTGTCAATATTCGAAATACCCAGGAGTTCCATACGTGTATTGAAATGACAATTTTTTCATCGACTATTTTCCTTCATGTCCTGTTCCACTGTGTCCCGTTCTTTCGGCGCTTACGTTTTGGTTGTGTTTTAGCAGTCTATATGGAAATGACTAACTTAAGTGCGCGCACGCGTGCGTATAAGGAAAGCTCCGCCACTGTGGTCTAGTGGCTATAGCACTCGGCTGCTGACCCGAAGGTCGCGGCATCGAATCCCGGCCGCGGCGGCTGCATTTCGATGGAGGCGAAATGTTGAGGCCCGTGTGCTGTGCAATGTGAGTGCACGTTAAAGAACCCCACGTGGTGTAAATTTCCGGAGCCCTCCATTAAGGCGTCTCTCATAATCAGAGCTGGTTTTGGGACGTTAAACCACACAAATCATCATGCGTATGAGGAAAAGCTGGGGTAGTGCAGTAAAATTGGGGTGGGGCACCTGATAGTCCTCCTTGGCACGAAGGAAAAAAAAAAGACCCGTGACGAAGAATGAGGCGGTCTGGGCAACCTATTAGGTCTTAAGTCATGAGTCTAGTAGCTTACGTGCAGAGAGTTATACGCACTACCCAACACCTCCCCCCCACCCCCCGCTTTCGCCATTAGGATCCTCTCCCCTTCCCCCCCCCCCCCCCCCTTCCGAAATTTTCCAGATAACCAATGACTTGGTATTTACACTCCCACCATGTTCTAACTACACAATGGGTAACACTGTCCTAAATATAAATTTTGAGTAAACCACTGCCTGCGCGTACGCTCCCCCTCAGACTCGGCGTTGGTAGCAAACAACCTCTTGAGCTGTGCATCCAGTGCGTGCGTCTCGTAAGTGACATCGGATAGTGGTGCCATTTTACCGGGGGCAGCAGAACCGCATCGAAGAGCGGATTGCAGGAGGCGTATAGACGGGAAGGCCCCGCTTCCAAGCACTCGCTAAAACAAACTTAGGTGTTATTCTGGGCGTTATCAAATTCCGCTATATTGAAGAATACCAGCTCGTTTGCCTTTGGAGAGAATGCGGACCGTCTTGTGAGCCAAAAAGGACGTGTAATATTGCGAATTAGACAACTTTTACTCCGTACTTACGTTACTGAGGTTAGTGAACTTCAGGTGAAACCAACTCGCTCAACACTGGGCAAATTGAAGGTTATTACAGAGAGATCTTGGTCCTGCCGTGAACATTTCAAAAAAGAAAAAGCGGTGATGCTGATGATTGCGGTGGTGGTGGTGATGGTGACGATGATCATAAAGGAAAATTCCTTGCGCAGGTCACAGAATTCAGCCAATGTGAACCATCTCCTGCAATTTATTCATAGTAGTCCTGCAATTTATGCATAGGATGCTACTAGGGCCAAGAAGGACCTTTTTTTTTTTTGAAAGCTGTTTATCGTATTTCACTTTTTTTACTAGTGCCTTCAAAGCCCGAAGGCATTACGAATGAAAGTGCTAGGATTGAGGAACACAGTAGTAGGAGAGAATCTATTGCTGCGGAATGTTGCCAAATGATTCCAGTTAAAGATAATTTCGTTAGCATTTCAATGGTTTCGCAATCGTGCCTGCCTTTACTATTTTACAACTACTCAGCGGCTGTATAAAAATGTAGCGTCAATAAATCTGTCTAAACACAAGAACACATATTAATAACATTTCTAGTTGTATGAGCTGCACTACATATACTTGAAGTGATCGATGGTAAGGCGCAGGCTCAGGAAACAAACAAGTAAGGCAAGGAGGTTAGGGAAGAAAAAGTGGAGACCTTAAACTCCCTATATATATATATAACTGTTTTGGCTCGAGCTCTAGGGTAAAAAAAAGCAAGAACGAATGACCGACGCACAGGAAGGCGAGGACGGCACAAAAGGCACTCTTCTGAAGTCTTATAAGATTTCAACAGGAAATCGAGTTTTCTCGTCGCTGAAAAGAACAATTTTCTGTGAGTTCCACTACACAGCTCTGGAAGATTGCATTTTATTTTTTTAAGTGTATTTTCTTCTGCACCTTTTTCTAAGTTCTTGAGCCTCCGCGACGCGCCCATGAAATCTCTTTTTTTACAGCGTCCCGAGGCCGTCAACAGGCGCGGTGCTGAGTGGGCGACGTCAGAGTACCATGACTCGAAGGCGTAGTCATTGAACGTGGAACAATAAGAAGGTGAGAGGAAGGGATGGGGCGGAGGGTGGCTTCGCGGGCCGTTACTCTCGACTTTTAAGAGTTCGCGTAAGCAGCTTATTCTTCGTGTGACATGAACCGTGCAGTACTGCGAAGGCTGCGGAGCTAGTGTAAACCAATAAGAAACGAGAAGCGAGTATAGGTGGCCCAGCCAAATGTAAAAAGGGATGCGTGCCCGTGTTACAGTCGTGAACAATATGTAAGGAGCAGCGTAATTACCTCTACGAAAGAGTGGCTGAGCGATGTTGCCAAACACTGGATGTTTAAGCGGTGAGGTAAATCCTGTAACTTTGCGAATCGATGCGTCAGACTTGTGTCCGCATGTCATGAGTATTCATTAGTTTAAGCATGAACTCTACGTTACTTTACCAGTCGCTCGCAACTGTACTTTACTAGTGTAAATGTGAAGCTTTGACGCAAATGGCGTCTCTCAAAGGCTACTCAGAAGTGGGCGGTACGCAGTTCCCCCTTTTGTGGATCGTAATGACGATGTATAGCTTTCCCTTTACTGCACGGAACTTGATGAGGACGTGGACGAAAAGTACCCCAGTCAAAAGGCGCAGGAAAGGGAGAATCGGAAAGGGGTAATGGGGTAAACCATGGAACGAGGTAAGAAGGTGCGAACTGAAGAGCGAAAGTACGGCATAACGAAGCGTTTTACGCGAAAACTGCAACTCCGAAGTGGTTCCCTTTATATGCATAGATTTAGACTCGCGTTGGGGCTGGATGGAACGTCGTAAAGGGCGCCAGCAAAATCACGCAGTTTCTTTTTCTGTCTTATCTTTTAAAAGGAACGCAATAAAGAATGGAGAGAACTGGGCGTTGCATTTTATGTTACTTCGCGCAATGTGGATTCTGCTGTGCTTTCGGATTCGAACGGTTTTCCTCTCTGAGACTACAGCGTCTCTCATAATCATATCGTGGTTTTGGGACGTAAAACCCCCGAAATCAATCATTCAGTTAGTTAAACTTGTATCGTGCATAAAATATTTTGTTTTTAATAGTCTGAGCTCGCCTTAGGAAGTTCTCAGCATTACTTCAGCTGTTTTGCAATGGCCCTTTCGCCCGGCTCCATCAGGAAAATTAATAAACGCTGTAAGGAAAGAAGCCTCATGGCCTTCGCTGTTGATTCCATGCATTGACTATGGCTGTAACCTTCCGGATGAAGCTATGCATTGCTGGGCGTGGACACTCTATACGCACCCGCGTATAAAATGGGTCTTGAGAAATTGTTGTCACAACGAGTGTCATACACTACGCCACGCACGTAAAGGAATACGTGGATACTCTGCTAGGCAAGGGGGCAAAACATAATGGTCTGACTCTAATATACTTATGTTACAAGCAGATCGTATGGAGATACATCCATAATGTCGAGCTGATTTGTGTAGGCGCGGCGGCAGCGCGCGAATTAGAAAGGGTCTATTCATGGCGATAAATGCGCAAACACAGCACCGGACAGGGTAGGGAGACACAAACGAGCGAGAGTCTAGTCATTCTTTTTGTTTTTCCTAAGGTGGTCTCAAACTTCATTAAAGCCAGAAGGGCTGTTTTAACGAATTGAATAGTTTGGTTTGTATGGTAACCACAGGTCGCGGTTACCACGTTAGTAAACTGTGAGCGTTGCCAAGTAGGTTAGGCGCTCGCAAGCTGGCACATTCTTTCTTTCTTTCTTTTCTCTATCTTTATTTATTTATTTCCCGTTTGTGTCATCTTATTTAATTATTTACTTATTTATAAAACAGACGCGTAGTTTCTCGATTTATATCATATCCAACTCGTTTGTAAGCAATACGCTATTTTTAAAACCAATAGACAGCAGCGAAAACCAGGTTGATATTGTCACATATAACCATGACTCGCTGCGCTCTTTTTCTGACATTTTCCCTGCAGCAGATGGTGGTGGTGACACTGAAATGCCAAAATAAATGGGAAAGATTTCAGCGCCTACAATATGAGCTCTGCCTCCTGTACCTAGCTTCTTTCTCCTCGACTTCGATGTACGTCTTTGTTTTCGCCGTACTTGTAACAATATATCGTCTCCGACAAAGCGGCTTCTTTATCCTCTTTTCTTCTATTTTTTTTTTGTGGAACAGAAAACGTGAAAGCAATTTACCGCTCCGCTGCGCTGAACTTCTCGCGCGCGGGTATTTTGTTGCCTTTTTTTTCTTTTCATTAATTTCCTAATCCTCCAGAAGAACGACTGCGCTTGCCCAGTTTTATTATTTGCTCCTCTATCGCGTCCGCAGAACTGTTCCGTCCCATATTATTTTTAAACTCTTACTTTGCGACTTTTTAGCGAAGGACATTGATCGTGAACTTTTGCTTAAGCTTCTTTCACGTGAAACTTATTCGTCGGAAAATAGCTTCCTTTCGACGCTTTGTTGAACTATTTTTATTCCTTTAGTTCGGCGTATTTCATGCGCAGGGCCTATTTTCGCATGGCTTCTCCCCACGCGACCGATACGGAGGGAGTTTTAATCAGAGGGCTTTGACAGGATAGCTATATGGATTACTCGTGTTCAAGAGAATGAACGACGCGTGCATTTTCTTTTTTTTTTTACTTATTTGGAAAGTTTTTGGAGAGAACCATAGGCCCCGATAGGGTTTCTCACGTCGGCTGCCAGAAGCTGTGTTCGGAGATTGAGCCGGTGACATGTCTGACGACTCTAATTTAATGTCTTATCGCTCTTCAAGTTCCTGGTGTGATAAATAAACAGACACAAAAGTAGAGAAAATATCGTTGGGTGTGACAGGGACGCCCTGTGTGTTTCGTATGAGTTAACTTTATTGAGCAATTTCACACTTGTGTATTCGGTCTTAAAGTTTTAGTCCAGCGTAATTAGTGGAACGAGACGCGGATAAGTATTGACTTTAATTCTCCCCAGACAAAGAAAAAAAAAGAACTACGTTGGTAATAATCTCTGTGCGATAGGATCTAGCGAAAGATTGAACTTTAAAATATAATAATAACGTGAAATTAAACATTGCAGGCGGAATGTCAGCTCACAATGGCAAAACCTGATGAAGGGCTCTTTAAGGAAGTTCACAGCCTAAATTGGTTAAACACACACAGGAATATAAAGCAAGCTCACAAAAAAAGCAGTATAGCACACTCTTCAAATACGCTTTACTGTAAAGGATTCCATAGCCCGACACTACGGCTTTACTCACTAAGCATATGCCGAACGCTAAGTACCACTACTAAATCTTATTCAGCTTTTGTTGTTTGTTTCATTTATTTTTCGGAAGCCCTTTAGATAGAGCAAGCTTGGTGGTGGAAAAAAAGACGGGTGCCGCATGTCGTTTTCTTTCTTTCTTTCTTTCTTTCTTTCTTTCTTTCTTTCTTTCTTTCTTTCTTTCTTTCTTTCTTTCTTTCTTTCTTTCTTTCTTTCTTTCTTTCTTTCAGTTTATTAGTGTTAGCGCATTATCACATTTCTAGGAGATTGACTTTTCTCTTTTCGATGTCTATGCCTGATCGAGGCGCTAATGCGTCTGTTGCATCGGAGAGACGAATAAAATAAACAGCGGTCTGTGTTCTTTCGTAATTCACATTTCCACAGACTTAATTATTGCGCACAAATCGCCTACACCCTGCCACGACCCATCTTCGAAATAAGTTCGCCTTGGGGGGCCCTCTTGACGTTGACATCGCAAACTTTGCTCCCTTCGAACAACCTCCGTTGAGACGTCTTTTCCGCTAAAACATCATAACTGCGGCGTAGCACGCTTTACAGAGAGCGCACCGAAGCGGTAGCCTTCATCGGCAACGAGCGCGTGACAGCGGGTCTAGCTGGCTGAAACACGCTGCTTTTAGCTGCTGTCGCGACTACACTGAAAGCTCGTAATTTCGCCTCCCTGACTTTCTCTTCTGAGATGTCGAGGTAACTGAAGAAGGCGCATCTTTGCCGACTGGGCCATCCGCCCTGTCCCGAAAATTGAGGCGTGTCTGTCCCCGATTGCCTGGCCTCGTTGCCATTAGAGGGAACGATAAGTCTCATTTGTATTCTTACCTCTTTCTAGCAACGTTCTGTGTGTACCATCTCGTTGCCAGCACTCAATATCAGCCTTGTGGGTCTAGCAACGAAATGTGAGGAGTGTCACAGTAGCTGGTTTAAACTGACAAATAGCTGGTTTGAGGTTCGTCTCCGAAACAACGCTTACCGCTACAGAACATTGCCTGCAGTAGAGGTCGCACGCGTGGAGTGTCATGTTGCGAGACTATAATAAAAGAACAGCTACGCAGTTTACCTACTGAGGTCACTGTCGTTGTCACGCGACTGAGTTGGAAATATCTTTCACAACGCTCGTATGATGCCTATGTCGATGATCGTGAGCTTGCGCCTCGTCTGTTGTGTCGTACGCAGCGGCCAAGAAATATTAATTTTGATCCGCCCTCTTTCATACAGCTACCAGAAGGTGCAAATCCTGACAGCAACACCAACATTGTTTACATCACACATAGCGTTACTGTTTACACCGGCAATGACCGAGCAGCATCAAAAAGCGTCGAGCAGGCGTCCTTCCGGGGCCGCATTAATTAAACACACACTCATCTTCTCTCTTTCTTTCCTTTTGTTTGCCACTTTTCCTCATTGCTTACAACGCCGGTGGAAGCGCTCGTTCAGGTAACAAGGTTATTCGCTTTCCCTTCCTCCCCCTCGGTGTGCTCCCGCTAGGGCTAGTCACGGCACCATGTACCCTTATGCCTTTTTTCTTCCTCTATAAGAGTAGGCAGCAAGAAAGAAAGAAAGAAAAAAAGTGAGAACGAGACAGTATAGCTGCTTTGCCCGTTAAGAGGTCTGCCATTCTGGAGGTCTTCGCAAATATTTACTGTCCGCGTTACAGCTTCGCTGCTAAGGCGCCAAGAGAGGGCGGCCACCTAGCGGCCGCTCGTGCCGAGAATCTCTGGAGAGACGCTTCCAACCGCGACAATGAGGCGCTTGCACTGTTCGGACCGCGACTTCTCGCGGGCGTAATCTGTGACCATTTCTGGCCAGGAATCTGCATAATTGCTTCATGCTCGGGAGAAACTTTGTGCTCTCTCCCTTTCCAGACCCTCAACCACTTCCTTCCTCCTCATCCGCTCAATTCCCGAGAGCAACCTCTCGTCAGACGTCATGTTATAATGGCCACCGTCTGGGGTGCTAAGCGGGATAACTGTGGCGGTAAGAACGGCTAGGTAATTAGGTGGCGGCTGACCAAGAGATTCTCCGACCTAGCCCGTGCGTGCAGTCATGCTTACGACGTGAGGCTGATGCCCTTTACCCGCTGCCGTGACGGAAAAGGCCAGCGTGCCCAAGAGTTCTGTGGGGATTTCCTCGCGAAGTATGCTACGGGAACTATGCTTGTATTTGAGATGTAGTTTTTTGGTCAACATAATAGAGAGAAAATTTCGAGCTGAAATGGAGAACATTATTCAGCAATGTAAAAAAAAAACAAATATTGTAAAAAGGTAATTCGGATAGTATATGCATTAGAACATTAGTTATGAAAAAGAAAATGTTACAACTTGCATAGTCTCACTATGTCTACCGTATTTACTCGCATAAAAGCAGCACCGGTTAATGTTGTCTACGATTGGCTAATCTTCGCTAAAGTTGACTACGTTGGCTATCCGCTCTTATAATGCTCGCAGTAAAATTATACACGTGTACTACTACACGTCTGCACCACTCCACCGAAGCGCCTTGTAGGATCAATACGACAGTTCAGTCTCGAAACTTTAATCTTTAATACTTTAATCTCACCTTTCCCGCAATCACATGTCAAAGAAATTGAAGAAACAGGGCGGCCATTTTTAGAAAGTGGGCGTTAAATTGTGAACACATTTTTATTCATTGCGGAAGAGCACCCCATGAGGCTAGACGGTTGTCAGAGGAGACCGAGATTCGATGAAACGGCATCCCACGTCGGACAGCGAAGTGCGCCAGCGCACAGACATCAGTAAACGTTCTCAAAATATCCAGATGTGTTTTGAACTGGATCATACACAACAGCAAGTTTTGTGTTTTCATAGCAATCATGTCACGGCACCCTTGACATTTTGCGCGTTAAGTGAATTTATAGCGTAGCACGCCAACTTTCACACGGGAGGAGAACCCGAGAAAATAACTGTGGGATGCAGCCCTGTTAAAGCAATGCATTTTTACAGCCTAGTCAGCGTTAACATTTCAACGCGCCAACTCGTAAGCGGTCGGTTTGACTTTTTGAACAACATTTGAGCGCTGCGGGGTACGTCCAGTTCTTCCGTTTGTAGTTGTGCGTCGCAGTTTTACGGATCAATGCGTATTCCATTTTGAGCCATACCACACAGCCCAGGTATATGCCCTTATCGCGTGCGTCGCTCAGCATGTGTCTGACGTGCCCTACTCATGTAGTCGTTTCTATGTAAGACCCGGGGGTGGCGCAATCTTGAGTTGTTACACGAATGATTTCGCAGTCTTTTGTGGGCGTTACTTTAGACTAGCAAGGTCAGAACACGTCGAATGAATAGGATGGAGTTCTTTTTATACGTATTAGTCCACGGTAGCGTCATCCAGTGAGATGCTACAGACATAAGATGGCAACGTTAACAGTTTAAGATGCTGATACAGAAACGGGGGTCTAAAATATTCTATAGTTTCACGATCGACGAAGAAAGCGTACACCTTTGTTTCCACAATGAAGTAATTAATTATACTATATTTCTTGGGACCATATATAGTGTATCAAAGAGACGGAGAAAGAAAATTTACTGGAAGGCAGAGAGGTCGGCCTGAGTAAGTGCACTCAGTCCTGATACTCCGCACAGGCGGAAAAGAAACTAGGGGGGGGGGGGGGGGGACGGATGAAGTATGATACTTGATCTGGGGGGTCCTGGCTCCCCAGATCCAAGTTCCTCAGGACTCCACTAAAGTTCTTGTCATGTCATGAAGTATGATGATGGGGCAGAAAGAAGTGATGCATATGTACATTCACAACACACGGTGTCTTCTTTAAAGTATTGCATCTATCCCGGTATTCTTCAAGAAATTAAGAACTGCCTTAGTAACAGTTGTGAAAGCAGCCTTATCGGACATTATGGACAAAATAGTTCTTTCACTTAATGTCCTCGCTCCGATGCCTCCCAGAGCAGAAGTCAACGTCTTTCGTTGGAAACCATACAGAGGACAGTCGCCGAATATATGATTCGCATACTTGGCAGCGTTGACAGCTGGAGCTGTCCGCACGACTGATGGGGTGTGCGTAGCGTCGAGTGAAAGTGACGCCCAGGCGCATCTTTCGAAGTATAGTGGAGTTTATCAACAAATATATTGAACTGGGGGGCTTGAAATACGCGAGTAAATGCTACTCTATTTGTATTGTTATAGTTCTGGTAGTTGTTGCATAATAAATACAGCTAAATAAACGATCACGCATGCCATGCTCAGCAAAATGCAGGCATGGAAGAGATTCTTTCTTTGTGTCTAGAACCGACGGATACAGAGGCCCTTCTGAGATAGAGAGAGAGAACACTTTATTGATGAATCCGGAGATGTTAGCCTGGTTAATGGCCTGGCTTGCTACTCCAGGTACTTAGCGGTGATTATGATATTTACAGTGATCACGTCTAACACAACACGTACATACGGTCACACTTACTCACACACTCATATATACATATATACACTATAACTCAGTTTACAGCGTTTCATTGAGGCATGTTGCCCGTAGAAACGCTATCAGCGCCTTGGTGCTACGTAGTGCGCAGGCGCTGTCTTGCCACGGGCCTAGGAGATGGGCAGCTCCAAGGTCGAACCGTGTGGCAAGTGAAGCGCTGCCTTCAGAGTCTTTCTATCCGACTCGCTGGCAGTTGCACAGGACGTGTTCAATGTCCTCTCGTGTGTTGCATGTGGAGCACAATGGAGAATCAGACTGTTGTATTTTGTGCTTATAATCTCTCGTGTATGCTACATTAAGTCTTAATCGGTGAAGGCACGCCTCATCTCGCCTGGCTAAACCTTGTGGTACGTGGAAGCTGCAGGCTGGGTCAATGGCGTGTAGTGGTCCGTACTGATGTCCTGAATCACACCAGAAGTATCGCTGCTGATTCCAGGCAAATGTCGATACCATAGTCGCCGCATCTTTTCTTGAAAGGGGTATGGCTGTTAGTGGTGTTTTAGTTCCATGGGCTGTTCTGGCAGCACTGTCGGCCCGAACGTTTCCTTGTATTCCACAGTGGGCTGGTAACCACTGGAATACAACGCGGTGATTAAGTTCATGAGCATTATTGCCTAGCCGCTTGATGTCCAAAACTAGTTGTTCTTGGGCTCGTGGTGACGTCAGGGACTGCTGCGCCGCTCGCGAATCAGAGAAGATTACCCAGGAATCAGGTGTCTGAGCTACGATGTAAATAAGCGCTCTCCGCAGCGCAGCCAGCTCAGTAGCTGTGGCAGATGTGCGGTGACCCAAGGTGGCAGAAATTGACATGTTTGCCGACGGGATCCACAGACCTATTGCCGATGATGTAGCCGTAACAGAGCCATCAGTGTAAATGTGGCGGCAGGATCTGTAGTTGGCGTTAATATGCTCCAGGGCGAAATATTTCAGTGCTGGAGCTGGCGTGTTACTTTTACTCTTGATGCCCGGTACATTCGTGACTATGGCCCAAGAGGGTAGTTTCCATGGCGCCCTTGTCGGAATTGATGGCTTTTCGTACATCAGCGGGAGAAGGGTCTGTACTTCGGATGTGGTGGCTGATGCAAGCGGATGGTTGTGAACCCTAGCAGCAAAACGCACACAGGCTCGAAGAAACTCTTGCTTCAGTAGCAGTGGCACCGAAAGTCGCCGGCTTTCTGTAAGGGTTCCTACGTTCGAAGTCTTTTTAGGTAGGCCCAGGCATATCCTCAGCGCTTTAGCTTGCATACTGGTGAGCGCCTGGATACTAGACTTGGAAAGTCCCTCTAGCGCAGGGAAGCTGTACCGCAAGAGACCTTCGCAGAGAGCAGTGTACATTCGCAGCAGAGCAGCCACAGAGCAGCCACCAGCATTGCTGGACATCATACGAAAAATATTTGCGTATGATTCCAGTTTAGCCTTCAGTGTTCTTGTATGAGGCGACCACGTCAAGGATCTGTCGAATGTGACCCCCAGAAACTTGTGGCTTGGTACGTATGGGATGTGAGATCCTGCCACCTTTAACTTATAGCGCGACATATCTCGTTTAGTGAACGCTATGGCGGCGCACTTCTCAGGTGACATGATTAGTCCGCGGTTTCGTAAAAACGTCTGAATGGAGATAATTGCCTTCTGTAATCTTGCACGCAGAACACGTCGACTTCGACCACAGCACCATATGCAGATGTCGTCTGCGTACAAGGAAATCTCGACCGTTGCCGGAATACACTTCCCCAGGCCGATGAGAGCGATGTTAAATAAGGTCGGGCTCAATACTCCGCCTTGCGGAACTCCTCGAACAACTGTGTGAAGAGTTGTGTCACCATCTTTTGTAGACATGTACACCGAGCGGTCAGATAGATAGTCCATTATCCAGTGGTACATGCGGCCACTGACTCCTACAGACCTTAGGGCCTGTAAGATCGGCTCGTGTAGGACGTTGTCAAATGCGCCCTTTAAGTCCAGGAAAACGGCAACAGTGATATTGTGCGCAAGCTTGTTAATTTTAACGCAGTTGGCAAGGCTTATGACATTGTCTATGCTGCCTCGACCCTTTCTGAAACCCGACATCTGTGGGAGATAAGCGTCAGCGCTCACCAGCAACCAGTCCAGTCGCATCAGCACCATCTTTTCCATGAGCTTTCCCACACAGCTAAGAAGAGCTATAGGGCGATAAGAGCTGATATCGGTAGGATATCAGCTCTTATCGTATTATTTTTTAGGACAGGAATGATTCTGGCCTGTTTCCAGCTTGGTTCAAGTCGGCCCTTCCTCCAGCTGGTATTGAAGATGTCATGCAGTTGCGTCTTCGCCTTTTCACCTAGATGGGACAGGTCGGCATAGCTGATAGAGTCGGGTCCAGGGGATGAAGCTTTGTTTACCAATTAATTCCACGAATGTGAAAGGTTCGTCTGTCACAGCTGTACAGTCTGTTGTGGCATCGGTAACGGCTTGTGCTGACTGTAATATAGTTGCAGACGTAACAGCAGTTACCTTTGCGCAGAAAGCTTCCGCCATGTCCAGCTCGCTGACTTTACGGAACAGTGCGACAGAACTGAAAGGCTGTTTTTGAGCTGGCGGGATTCTCAGGCTGCGCGCTATGTTCCATATCCTTGACAGAGGTTTTCTGGGATCAAGTTTGGAGCAGAAGGCGCGCCACTTCTGGATTCCTTATGCACGCTACGTTTTGTTGTGATATACCGAGTGGCAAGATCCCTCACATTGTCAGTCTATACATGAAGACTTGGGGGTAAATTTCGAGGCAGATACTTTCCCTGTGAACCAAACATATAAAGAAATACGTGATCACTTCACTGGATTAACTGAAAGACCAGTTATGAATGCGAATCATAAACGTACTAATATCCATATAATCCATGGCTAATAAATGGGCAGATATCTTACTTCATTTTAGGTAGATACTTTTATAACAGGACACAAGAGTCATTCATGATGACCAAACCACTATATGATTATGATGCGCGTCATAGTGGAGAGCTGCAGAAATCTTGACATTTTGACCTCCTGGGGTTCTTTAACGTGCACTGACAACACACAGTGCACGGTCCCCTGTCGTTTTTTCCGCCATGGAAAATGCGACTGCAGCAGCGGGGAGAACCCACATCTCTCGAGTCGGCAGTCAAGCACCGTAACTACTATAGACCACAGCAGCCGACCGACGCAAAAGTCGGGACGGACTCTTCCCGAAGTGCACATAATCACGTTAATGTAAAATGACCGCGAAAAGTTCAAGTTATGCGTTATTCAACTGCGACTTCCGCACCTCTGTAAATGTTCTTTAAAAACGTGTTGCGATGCGGGGACCAACCGAGCCCACAAATTTCCAGACTTGCGGCAAGCGTTCCGTGCAACTCGTTCGTCAACACCATGGAGCCGAAGTGATAGGGTCACGATTCCCTGCCAAACATCGGCCTCCAGTGCTCTTATGATGCATCGCTTGCAAGGGATATTGCCTCGTCTTTCTTCTCCCCATTCTTCCTCGCTTATCTTTTTTTTTTTTCGTCGTTATTCCGGGGCGTTTCTGTCTCGTGTCCTCCTGTTGGGATTCTCCACCAACACATAAAGAATCGATGTGTCCTGGCGTGTCCTTCGGTTGCCGCATGCATATTTTCGCCGCTCCCGTGAACGTGCATTGAAATACGGGCATGCATTCTTTCGCGCTCATGAAGTTAGTTCTTTCTTTCTTTCTTTCTTTCTTTCTTTCTTTCTTTCTTTCTTTCTTTCTTTCTTTCTTTCTTTCTTTCTTTCTTTCTTTTGCGCTACTAAGAGGACACCGTTGTTCGAGAAAAGCTGTACCGTGGAAGGAAGCGGAGGCATCCGTTTTGGCGCTATTTCTTTCTACAACATCATTTAGGTGCGCATGCAACCGAACATCTCAAGAAATAGTAGAATGCTAAAGATTCAACTGTCGCTCGCTACATGTCTCGTTGCTCGATACGTCGATCGAACGGCTGGGTATACGGTGTCTTTCTTCTAATAAAAGGGAAACTCAAAAGGGAAAGATATGCAGCACCACGAAGCGTCCCCGAATTTCAAGTAAGCTTAGAAGAATGTCTCCTTCCGAGATTCTGTTCAACGTCCGCCGAAATCGAAAGGAAGATAAGGGGGAAAAAAGATAAGACAGATGTCGTCTATTCTTCCTGTACACCGCCGCAACGAATCCACGTTCTTTCATGTGTACCGCTCGAGGATAAAAAAAAAAAATCATTCTTACGCCTCCCGAATCTGATTTCCTTTGCGTTGTTCTTTATGTTTTCTCCTGGTGAGTCCACCCGTCTTCTTACTGAAGTGAAGAATCGAAGACGTAGACGTACAACCAGACCGCTGTTCTCGCCATGGTCTCGCGTGAGCGCGCTTCCTGTGGCCGTGTAACCACAGAAATCCCGGATTCCTCCCCGAACTAAGCTTGTATTCGCTAAATGCGTGCAGCGTTGTGACGCTCGCATCTCGCTAAACGAGACTGGATTCTGGAATCGGATAGCTCACTAGCGTGGTCACGCTTTGTTGGCTGAAATGTTGGCAAAATTCAATTTCATTCGGTCGTTAACATTTTGCCCAGACACTGGAAGTGATACATGCGCACGTTAATTTGTCCTCACGCACGTTCACGTTAGAGACTCCGAAAACCTAAGCCTCAGCGACACGTGCATTGGTAACAATGACTCTTGCGAATTCATTGAGTTCATACTTGCATTCGTTGGACCGGCAATGGGCCCCAATCGGAATATTTAGGGAATAAACTTCGTTTGCGCTTGAGTTGTGCGGTTCTGCACAGTGCCTGCGGATACTGTCCATATTCTAGGACTCCCGGCTGACGCGTTCAGTCGGGCGCATGTAAGCACCCAGTTCTCAGACGGCCAGCGCAGCCTCTCGCTGCTACAGGCGTAGGGTTGTGCATTATCGTTACTTCCGTGAAATTCTGGAATCCCCAGGGACAAATTTCTCTGTATACGATTGCGTATGTCTAAGTGATACGTATTTCCAAATTGACAGGACACCCAATATTGGGTACCCCGTCAACGTAAGTTTGAGTGTCTGCGAAATCAATATTACGTCCGCACAAACTCAAGCTTATATTTTCCCACATTGTTGGCTTTGAGCACAGCACGTATGAGCGTGCGCTATGGTGTACATCGAGACTGCCGACCTGTGCCATTTATAAAGTGAGTACAACTGTGTCGCTGTACTCACTAATCAACAATCACTAGAGTATGCGGTAGCCACTACTCGCACTATCACCCAACTGCATTCACCCGCACTCACTCGACTCACAGTCGGCAAACTGGAGTGCGAGTTCAGCGTAAGGCAGTGGTAGAGTGAACGCATCAACGAGTGTACTGGCGTTTGACGAGAAAAGACGAACAGCAAATTAAAATTGGTGTTCGTGGACTTTGCAAGTGACGTGGTGCAGCGAATTGAACAGCCAGGGTGTCGTCGCTGGGTATCTGCATGACAAGAGCTTTGCTGACCTGCGCTGCCGGTTTGCTGGTGCGAGTTCCACATTTAAGTGTAGCTGACTGCATGGTACTAGTAGGTGAGGGCGTTCAAAAATTTAAAATCAGCAGGAGTGTCTAAATGCGACAGATGGATGTGTCGCGCAAGGACGTGGAAGAAAACAGTCTGGCTCACGCTTTTTTTCTCGGTGCCACTCGCAAAAGCATTTGTTAAAAGAAATGAATTCCTTTTGTTTTTTCTTGCTTTATTGGTCCACGCACATCAGCGCAGCAGCATGGTGTTTTATGGCTTGGGGTTCTTTAATAAGAGGTCGCGTAAAGGAGATAAAGAAAAAAGGAAAAAGAGGGGAGAAAAAAAAGGGAGGGCGTCGCGGCAAAAGTCGGCTCACAGAAACTCTGCAGTCGGATAGACACCGTTGCTTATCTTTTCATTTCTTTTTTTTTTTATCAAGAAGCGACAGTTTTGGCAGAAACTACACGCTCGACGACAGCTACTTTTGAAGTAACCTTTAGCGAAATACCGGCTTTTTCCAGAATGAAACATAAATTGTTTCTGTAACGCTCCGCTTGCCGAGTGAAGGCGAAGATTTACAGTTGCAAACAGCTATTTGCACTTTTTTATCTTCATTTTTGCCGCATAAAGTTTTACGATGCAGCTACCAGGGGAGCAGTGGAAAGTTCTGTCACGGGGCGCGTTTTGCGGTTGTGATTTATTGTTATCATTTTGTCGCCAATGCCGAGCACAAGGTGCCTAAACTTATACGGCTGCTTCTCTTTTTTTTTTAAGTAAAAGTAACTTACCGTACACGCTGTGGTTTCGAGGAAGAATTAAATACTCGTATCCGAAATAAGCGAGCGAATAAACAAATGACCACTTTGCTGACGCTCTATGTTCCACTCCGACGCCTTGGGGGCCGTCGTTACACCAGAACATTGGACGCGAAACGCCCGAGCTTTAATATACCCATCTGTCATGAGTAAGAGGGGCCCATAAACACAGGCCACTAGGCCAAATGGAGATATCGGCGAAGTGGCGCGGCAAAGCACGCGCCGTGGACACGTCGATGCCCACAGTTGGTTGAGAGCGGGCTCGCGGCACGCGACCCGAGTAGAGATCGGTGATCGAGAAGGCTGAGCTGGCATTCTCTGCGCGGCACCGGTCGACGAAGGGTGTCTGGCCAGCTACGGTCTGGTGACGAGGAGACGAGGGCGTCGAGCTCCGGGGTGCCGTCGATCTGGCTTACGATCGAGCACGGACTTCGGAGTGGCAGCGGCCGAACTTCAGCAGTTCCCGGCGTACCCGCAGCGCTCCACCTTCGCCGGCAGAACGGGACGACCGGCAGAAGAATCGCCACAGAGGGCCGGTCTTGGTTGGAGACCGGACATCACTTTGAGGAGGCCTAGGCTGGGCTAGGCCTAAGCGGTGACCCGCCAAGTCACAGGTGAAGCAAGGCGGCGGACAAGGACGGACCTTGCATGAGCGGCGGCCACCATCAGCAGCATCTTCGACGACAGCGACGGGACACGACCCACCAGAGAGCTTCGACTCTGAACCACACCACGTCGAACGCCCAACGTAAGAGCGTCCAACTTCACTTTGAGCGGCGGGCATCTGACGCGGACTTGAACGCGAGGCCCAAGGTTGAGGGACTCCCGTGGGAACTGCGCCCTACGCGGAGGATTTGTAGTTAGACCTCTTAGGCTGAGTAACATTTAGGTTCTCTTTATGTGCGAATTGGTGTTTTGCTCATTCTTCATGTCTTTGTCTTCCTGTTCATAAAGTAACGTCTTTTGCTTTTTGTTAACTCTTCACGCCTCTCGCCTCCGTCACTCTCTCTCAATCCATCGGAGCAAGCGCTCCCGAGATCCTCACACACAAACTCGTGACAATAATTGGCGAGCCTTTGCCAGGATTAACATCTCCAGGCCCAGTCACGAATGATCGTCGGGGGTTGCGAAGATGGATTTGGAGCGTTTGGCGGCGATAGCTAAGAGTAGAAACCTGTCAGGAAAGGAGGTGCTGAGGTTATTTGAAGATGCCCAAAAAGAACGGGAGCGAGAGCATGAAGCAATGGTAGCTCTACTAAAGCAGCAGATAGCTGAGGCCGAAGGGAAGCTGATGTACCGGAAAAGGGAGGAGACATCATGTGTAAATTTGCCAGTAGTGCAATCAGTCGAAATCGGTGAACATGAGGCGGAAGTTAGCGAACTTCCGGAAATTCAGGCGAGTCAGGACAGTGTCTCGGTGGAGTCGGAGGAGTGCGGCGCGGTTACCGCAAGTCTAGAGGAGCTCGAGTCTGAGGTTGAGGATGCGGGCGTAGGCGCCCAAGAGTTTATTGAGGATGCGGGCGTAGGCGCCCAAGAGTTTATTGAGGATGCGGGCGTAGGCGCCCAAGAGTTTATTGATGATGCGGGCGTAGGCGCCCAGGAGCTGTTGAGCGCAGCGGAGGAGAAAGCGCACCCACCGCCGGTGCAGGAGAATCAAGAGTGTATTGCAGGCTGCTGCAAGCACGTACTTGATAGAGAGTGTATTGCAGGTTGCTGCAAGCACATACTTAACGGGGTCGGTTCTGATGAGAGCCACACAGTGAAGGATGCGAAGCAGGGTCACGATCCGCGCGACGATCGGGCTGAACTCGGGAGCGAGCAGGGTGAAGTAGTAGTCCACAACGAGGGAGAGGTAAATGAAAAAAGGCCAAACAGCAATGGGAGCGAGGAGGTCTTAGTTGAGAAAAAGGCAGACGTGGACACTGCCAACCTAGGACTTGGTCATAAGGCGCGTCGAAGAACGCAAATTCGAAACAAACTAAAAGTAAGAGAACGAGGCAAGGCAACCGAGCAGGGATCGAGTAGACGCCGGGGAACAGTCGGTCGCAAGAGGCGAGAACGCAAGGGTCGGCGTCGACAGCGGGCGTTAGGTGGATGCACGAGAGAAGTAGCTCAGAAGACGCGTGCATGTTTGAAAGAGGGCAAACGCTGCACCCGTACAAGGGGTTCGCGAGCACGTGCGGTAAGAAGACGGGAGAGAGAAGGTAGTGGGATGAGGCGTTTGACTGTGAAAGAGGACAAACGCGGCGGCCGCACCACGCGTCCGCGAGGCAAGGTAGCAAAGAAACGCCGGAGAAGGGTTGGCAATGCTAACAAACGCCGCCGCCGTAGCGAGCGTTTGAGGCGACGAGCACATGCGAGGAGGCGCGCAAGAGAGTGGCGCGAGCTGCCGACTGGGAGAAAGCCCAAAGTTAAAGCGGAGAGGTTTTTCCTGTGGCCATTGAAGAAAAGAGATTATTGGTTTATAAACAGGATGGCCTTTCACGGAAAAGAAATTCGGCAATAAAATCAAGTAGTTAGACAGGAAAGAAGATGGACTGGAAAGTCAGAAGAGATACAAGTACGATAGTGGAGCTGGACAAAGTGCACAATAGAGCAGGTTATAGTTTAAAGAGAAAGGATCAACAGCAAAAAGTGACATAGGAGTAAGGAAAAAGAAAGTGGAAGCACGAGGTCTTATGAAATATAGGTTTTCAAAAGGAAAAGAACGTGGAGACATTTGGATGGACATAGATAGAGAATTGAGAGCAGATAGTATATTTAACCAGCTAAAGGGAAAGGAAAGAGAACGTGGTGATTGCCAAGCGAATTTATAGGGGTAGTGGAGAAAGAAAGGAAAGCAAAAGCGGATAGAGCAATGAGAAAGATAAAGAGCAAAAGGGCAAGGTAGTGAGGACGAAATCCGCATGAAAAGGAACGATAGAGAGAGAGAGAGGAAAAAAAATTATATTTGTGTTCTTAGCTAGGGATTGCTGTGTGGTATGTCTGGAGAGCAAAGTGTGCTCCCGTGGTGGAGTGTACAGCATGTATAGTTGTGTGTTGGTAGGGGCCTTGTGTATTGATATACTGTAGGATAGTGATAGGGTATAGGGCAGTGATAGTGACGTAGCGTTACAGTGTGCTGATATTGTGAAATACTGATTTAGTGTATTGATGCAGTGTATCGTAGTGCGCTGTTCAGTGAACACAAACTCGGACTGAACAAACATTACCTTTTGTGCGTGTGAACATTGTGTGGAGTGATTACTGTTAGTGTTGTGTGTGGTGACAACCAGAGACCAAAAGTTGTATGAAGGTGTGTCAGTGTATGCGTGAAGAGTGTGGTGGTGACCAGTGCTACGGTGGGCCCAAAATTAAAGGCATCATAAGTTTATTTACAAGAAAGAGAAGATTTGGCAAGGTACCGAAGAATTCAGAAGAGGAGGAGGAAGCAGTTTTTTAAGGAAAAACTCTTAAAAGGGGGGCCAATGTCATGAGTAAGAGGGGCCCATAAACACAGGCCACTAGGCCAAATGGAGATATCGGCGAAGTGGCGCGGCAAAGCACGCGCCGTGGACACGTCGATGCCCACAGTTGGTTGAGAGCGGGCTCGCGGCACGCGACCCGAGTAGAGATCGGTGATCGAGAAGGCTGAGCTGGCATTCTCTGCGCGGCACCGGTCGACGAAGGGTGTCTGGCCAGCTACGGTCTGGTGACGAGGAGACGAGGGCGTCGAGCTCCGGGGTGCCGTCGATCTGGCTTACGATCGAGCACGGACTTCGGAGTGGCAGCGGCCGAACTTCAGCAGTTCCCGGCGTACCCGCAGCGCTCCACCTTCGCCGGCAGAACGGGACGACCGGCAGAAGAATCGCCACAGAGGGCCGGTCTTGGTTGGAGACCGGACATCACTTTTGAGGAGGCCTAGGCTGGGCTAGGCCTAAGCGGTGACCCGCCAAGTCACAGGTGAAGCAAGGCGGCGGACAAGGACGGACCTTGCATGAGCGGCGGCCACCATCAGCAGCATCTTCGACGACAGCGACGGGACACGACCCACCAGAGAGCTTCGACTCTGAACCACACCACGTCGAACGCCCAACGTAAGAGCGTCCAACTTCACTTTGAGCGGCGGGCATCTGACGCGGACTTGAACGCGAGGCCCAAGGTTGAGGGACTCCGTGGGAACTGCGCCCTACGCGGAGGATTTGTAGTTAGACCTCTTAGGCTGAGTAACATTTAGGTTCTCTTTATGTGCGAATTGGTGTTTTGCTCATTCTTCATGTCTTTGTCTTCCTGTTCATAAAGTAACGTCTTTTGTTTTTTGTTAACGCTTTACGCCTCTCGCCTCCGTCACTCTCTCTCAATCCATCGGAGCAAGCGCTCCCGAGATCCTCACACACTAACTCGTGACACCATCAAACACCTCCCTTAGGAGGCTTATGAGCAGCGTTACCTATTTTACTTTTTTTACGTGTCATAAATAAAAGATTGCGCCTATCTTAGATAAAGAATGTAAAGGTGCAAGTTCTGGAGCTTGTTCTTTCGCTGCAGCACATTCGTTTGGCAAGGACCACACTGAGTGCAGAGACGTGATTCATAAAAAGCATAAAAAGCTTGCCCTATTTTGTTTATCTTTTATAGTTTTCTATGTGCAATGACCGTGTCATTTTTCGTGTTCCTTGACAGCCATACGGCAAACGGCACTTGCAATAGGGAAAAACGGCAATGTGAACCAACATGCGGGCTATATAATATGACTAATCTCTTTTCGGTAACATGCACATAACAAACGCAAAATAAGTCCTTACTCTGTGGAAATCTGCAACAACAGATAACCGTTCACAAACGCGTAGGTTCAGAACCACGCATACAGAACCGGTTCATTCGTACTGCCTGTTCCTACGATACAAGAGCATCGCTTTTGAAAGACGAAAGCGATGTATCACTGCTTTCCTTCTGCCGCCGTGTTGCCCCAGCTTCTGCCTGCTTTCTAAGTTCTTCTGCAGATCATATCACTGGGCAACTTTCATTGTAACGTCGCATGCATATATCACAGGGCACCGGCTACCCACTTCATATTCCACGCTTAAGTGCCCGCGCAAGTGCTTCTTGAAACTCACTTTTTTCTTCCGGGCAGCATCAGACGGCAACGGACTCTCTCTCAAGTGTTATCTTTAATGCCCCCGCTGATATGTGCAAATGGTGATGGAATTTCTATTCTTATAACTTTCCTCTCTGTTGTATACTGCACCTAACTTAGTGGAATTTGCGAAAATGAACCGATGTCGATACTGATCATGACGCTGGACAGTGATGACCGGCCAGTGGCAAAAGGTCACTTTCTAAATAACTTGAATAGAAATAACAGCGCTTTGGAAGTTTGTGTTGATCACAGATGAAAAAATCATGAAGCTTTATTCTTTAATACTAAGTGCCAGTAACAGTGCATTATCGATGACCACATAATGAAGTTGTATGCTGTATGGGCCGGGTCAATGCTGTCAGGACATTATGGCAGCGTCACTAGCAGGATGAAAGCCACTAGCAGATCATTACCTCCCACGATGTGCGTGGGAGGTAGTGATCTGCCAGACAGAGGCGAATGCCATACGACTTTATGCGGTGAAGGTCAGAGGATGAATGGGACCCGCGGCGAAGTGTCCTTAGAAGCTATATCGCCAGTTGCGTATGCAACTGGGAGCGGCCGTAATGCCCGAAGGGCGAAGCATTAACTAACGTGTCGAGTTAAAAGAACATCGGTTGTCTGCACACACATGACGTCCTAATTCGCTGTCATCCGCTCAGTTTTAAGAGCTTAAGTGACCGGGCCTGTCGGAGTGCTGCCAAAGGCAACTAAGATTACACGAAAACCACATTAACGCATGCTACTTCAAAGCACATCGTGTTAACGCGTTGAGAGAACGTTTAGCAATAGATTGGAGTTTAGCGTCTCATATGGCGAGCTTGCACTTATTCTCATCGAGCACACTATAACAGTGGGAGTAGAGGGAGGTACGCACTCCAACGCGCCTTCTTTCTCTCTCTCTCTCTTGTCCTTCTCTCTTCGCGATTGATTTAATTGCGCAAGTAGCAGAAGGAAGCCAATCGCGATCGAGAAGTTGTATCCAGCTAGGGCTCGAGCCCGACAGAAAATGCCCATTTGTCCAGAGTCGTGCATGTACTGCAAAGCATCACCGCCGCTCTTTGGGATGGGTGCGTTACGTTAAAACACTGGCGCATTACGTTAAGACCACCGCATTGCCAGAAGCTCTTCTGCAGCCTTTTGCCCAAGTACACCTGATGGTTACTGTATTGAACCAGCAGTGTAGCATCAGCCGCAGCAGTGTACTGAGCCAATTCGGAACGCCTATTACTCGTGCTTTTCTTTGGGCAAGAATGGCTGGTGAGAGAACTGCGTTGCTGTTTCCGGCAGCACTCGAAACGCCTTTTCCCTGTCTCGGCACTTCTTCGCGGCAAGAAGGTTAGCGTGAAGAGCAAGTTAGAAAGATCAATATTAATGGGGCCCACTGTGAAGCCTTAACACCTGTGGTGTTCCGCCTCTGAAACATGTAGGTCACGAGCAGTTCGATAACCCGGTTTTCGCAGAGGCATTCTAGTGTGGGCGTGAAAAGCAAATGCGCTTGTGTACCTAGCACCCAAGTGAATCCACAAGCTTCCAAAATCGCTGAACTTAGTGAAGTACTTATATAGCGTCTTTGCAGCTCCTGCGTCGCGTTCAAGTATCGAAACTAATTATTTATTTTTGTCACCTCTCTCCTTGTGGCTTCTCAAGCTAGAAAAATTGACTGTATTGCAATTTAATCTATCTATCTATCTATCTATCTATCTATCTATCTATCTATCTATCTATCTATCTATCTATCTATCTATCTATCTATCTATCTATCTGTCTGTCTGTCTGTCTGTCTGTCTGTCTGTCTGTCTGTCTGTCTGTCTGTGCATGCATGCTCAGAAGTCTGTGCGTGCCGTTCGTTGCTGTCCTCCACATGCAGCTGTGCGGCAGTGGCAGTAGGATGACGGTTTACCCATCCTTGTCCTGAACTTGCACCTTGCTCCGGAAAACCCCGCGCAGCCACCCGGCCAGCAACAAGCATTTCTCAGCGCCTTTCGTAATCCGCCGCATCCCGATCAGCTGACGATAGCTGGCTTCGTATACGGCTTCCTCGGCCCTGCACGGTATTGAGGCGAGGTCGCTGCGCGTGTCTCTATCGCTATAAGCCGGCGACGACGAGAAACCATATTTCTCTTTCGACGATCGCGCGAGGCTCCGCAATAAAAATACGCCGAAGGGGGACGTTAGCGGATCAGCGGCTGGGCGCAGAATATTTCACGCTTCGCTCGCACCGCGGTATCTCCCGTTCGCTCGAGCGAACGAAAGACGATTAACGATATGTACGCAGACGCGGTTGTTACACGTGGGCGGGCTCCAGCCGCCGCTTCTCCGACACGCGACGTGATATCCTGTCAGCAGCAGCGGTGCCACCGAAGCCACGGATGCACGCCACGCGTGCCCCCTCGCTGAGACGCACGCTTCCGGACCAACGGTCGCGTGTCCCGTTATGACCGCAGCGAATGCAATAGCAGCAGCATGAGCAGAGCTGAAAGTGGCTCCGTGCCCCGACTCCGCCCACGAGTCCGCAATGCAAGTGGGGATCTTCGCTCCCGGCACTCGTTGCTTAGGTTCTTCCTTATGTTGAGGGGGAAGTCTCAAGGACCGCATCTTCCATCTAAATGCAGTGGCTGTATGCGTTTAGATGGCGGACGTGTCTTCCCGTACGTATATACTGTCATCATCCTAGCTGTACCCTAAGGAGTCGCTGGGCTTGTCATCCTCTCGATCAACGACCAGTTTTCGCTCTCGAGATGCTGCATGCAGATAGGGCAGCAGTAAAAGAAAGAAGAGTACAGGGTAAAATGACGAAAATTGTGTTTTGAGAGGTTGAACCTGAATTTGCTTAATTAGTGCTTTTACTTTCTTGTGTATATGTACTCACACTGACATCTTGCATTGACCTATAATAGTCTGATAGGATGGACTTGCAGGCTAGTTAGCAGGACTTGTAGGCTAGTTGGTATCCAACTATAACAGAGTCCTATAGGACTCTATTATAGGCTCCTTACGCCAGCACCTGCGGGTACGAAAATAATTAAGAAACGTATACCGTATTCAGAAAGACGTCTTATCCATATTTCAACGCTCATCTGCAGATTGCGCTGCGCTTATTATCATGCGCGCTGGCCCTCGATATTATCATCGTTCCTGCTCTTGTTTTTGGACCGCAGGAATGCCCGATTCGTGCGCCGCGTGCGTATTTTAGCAATTTTTTTTAGTTGGCGCTTTTGTCCTGCGATAAGCGATGTGTCATGTGTCATAGCAAATCTTCGTCCCGTATTTGCGTTTTTGCTTTCACCGATCGCTAAATAGGCTTTTGTGTACATGGCGCTGCTGTCAGTTGTCGGAGCCTTCACTGAAAGGTCTGCGCACGGTCCATATTTACGTTAATGTGCGTGACAGCGCATTATATCTCACCCTACTGAAAGCCCTGCACCTATCTGTATGCCTAACGTAATTAATCTCGAGAAAAACACGACATAGGCGGTCGCAAGTTATTGAACGTATTTCAGAGCGGGTGCAGAACAATGGCTTGTGCCGATATTGGGGGGAGTCTGTTTTTGGCAGCTCGGCCGCCGACAGCATAGCGGGTCGCCCGGTCTAATATGGCCGGGGTGCTGCGCTGTACGACCTGGGCACGACGAGAACGAGACCTGGTGGCGCTGGCGACTACAAATTTTAACCTGCAGGTGTCCAGTTGTCGCGGTCTACTTAGCTTGGTGTTGCGGTGCAAGATATGCTATCATGTTTTACGGCTTCCTGTTGGAACATCCAATATCCGAGCGAGTGTTATAGAAACAAACAAAAGGCACCCGTTTGTCGATATCGCATTTTTGATAATGAAGTACGCCTTTTGTGTGCGTTATCATCATTGTCATCATCATTGTCATCATCATGTATAAGCCCAGAGCAGGGCAAAGGCTTCTCCAATAGTTCTCCCATTAACCTGGTCAAGTGCCAACTGAGGTCGCGTTATCCTCGCGAGCGTGAATTCGGCGCTTGTTTTTGCGTGTTTTGCACGTTATAAGAGCGTGTATGGCGCTACGGAATCCTTGAAATTGATTGTTTTCACCACCGGTGAGCAAGCTCGGCGAGCTCGGGTGAGCAAGCTTCGGAGAGCAAGCTAGATGATCTTTAAAGTGCAGCTCACCCTAAAACAACTAGTGAGCTGGAATGTATACCAAGGTATTTGAGCATCCGTAAAGGCTCCATCTTTTTTGGGAGTTTACGCGGTTATCTCAGTGCGGGCAAGCATTAGGTGGTTGTTTCTAACGTCTTAAGCTACTTAGCTCGCTATGGTACAATACCTAGAAACATAGTTTCCCTTGTTTTAGATTAGATATTCTTTTTTCTTCAGGTGGACGTGTGCTTGAGCATTACAGCACGAGACCACGTTACGCCGTTTTACCCCTGACCCTTTTATTTTAACCTTGACTGTGCCTTTTGTTTGGAAGACGCCCAGACATTTTCATTTTTTTTCAGTTTGGAACTTCCGAATGCACATTAAGCTCATAATTAAAGCCTACTTATATTTAAAAAGTTCATATGTTGACCATGAAGTGTCGTATCCTTGTCAGACGACGCATCCGCGAAGGTCATTTTCTGTCCTTGCGTGAATTTGCGAAAGGATCGAACAGGAAGGCACACCGACATCGCGTCAAGCATATAGAAACGCGCGTTTGGTTATGATCGCCTTGAGCCTGCATCATAGCTAAGGATTGCTGAAAATACCAAGTTCGAAACGAAGTCATAAACACGGGACACGGTAACAAATCTTTCAAAATCAAGCTGCCTTGACGCGATTCTTCGGCTCTGCAAAACGCATGTACTCTGGGAATTCTATTTAAAAGGAGCAACACGACTAGGAACTGATTCCATGGGTTTCCACGCCCTTTTTGTACGACCAGCAAATACAGCAGCATTATATATGTCAGAAATCAGTTTTTCTTCCTAACCAATCCCTGCGTTCGCACGTGGCATTTGTCCGAATGTGTACATGGCGCAACTTTTTATTTTATTTTATTTTATCACGAGTTGAAGCGAGTGCAGAAGGTGGACTGAAAGTAAACATATCATTCTCCAGCCTCGCTCGCTTTCATACCACGAAGCTCGTTTGCGGCGGCAACGCGCAGATACGTTGAGTGCGCCATCTTGCGAACGTTTTTCCCACTTTCCGGGTCGGTCGCTCCATGTTCGCTCGCATTTGCTTGTTTCGCGGGTGCGTTCTCAAATATTTTCGCAGCGAGCGCTTTGGACCACCCGGGGGCTTTAATGCTGCAGTTCGCGTTTCAAAACTACCCCCCGTCGAAGAGCAGCAACAGCAACTCTGGCTGCCGTGAAGACATGCGCGCACGCAGGCTCCGTGTTGACATAAGAAATATGAAAGCTCTTCACGCCACCGGGCCCGCTTCCGATATTTTACACGGAGAAGAGGCCCCGGGTTCGCCTTGCCGCTAGTACAGTGCAGCGCCTCTCAAACGAGGTAGAGTTAACAACTAACTCGATCGATTAATTGATGTGGTTTAAGAGCCATGTAGCGAAACCTAACCTGCAGGAAACACCAAATATATAAAGGGACGTTTAGGGACTAGTTTTGCCCAATTTAGCGCCGTTCGGAGTTGTCTGTTCACACAGGCTAGTTTCACTGTTGCAAACAACGAAACTAGCCTGTTCAACCACTGCTGCGGCGACGGTGGCCACACCGCCAATTGCTGCGTAAAATCTCGGATCGTGCACATCTTTCCTATGAATTCTAGGCGTTGCACTGCTGGTCGTCTAGACGCGTACTTGACCGTTATCACTGTCCGAATGCATACATTCAAGTGGCTAGTTTAGGCTGTAACTAGCTGAAACGTTACCACCGGAAAAATGGAGAGTGCGGCCATGACCTAGCGTGAACGACGCGACGCCAGCCACGCGGGGGCCGCAGCGCCAAGGATGTGCTTGAAATGCGTTCCACGCTGGCAACGCTTGGAGCACTGCATTCGTAGAGTCGTAGATGTCGGGCACTGCACGGAATTAGTTTCGGGGCACAGGAGCGAAAACGGAGCGGCGACGACCAAAAAAAGAGTGAGAGCCTACACAAAGCTGGTGCCATCGAAGAGGCAGCGCATCTATTGGCTAAAAATTTAGCCCTTCGTCCTTTTCTGTATTTTTTTTCTTTTAACTTACAGCTGATTGCTTTAGCCACCATCTGTGCTGCCAAGCGTGGAGGCAGGCTTTATTGCCAACAAAGAAATATTGAACAAGCGAATGCAGAAAGAGCGCCCCTGACTTGGGAATCGCGCGCAAAGGCAGCCACGGAGGCACGCGAGCTTCGAGTAGCGCCAGACTGCGCCTGCACGCACGACTCCGGCTCTGGCAGCTGTGGCGAGGCGTACTCAAATGTTCACATACGGAGCGCTTCTGATGCACCGGCTGTGCTATAAGGACAAGCAGGACGAGCCGTCGGGGCACGCTGCTCAAGTTTTTGCTCAGTCATGGTGGCCATTATGGGAAGTGCAGCGCGGCAGTACGCACACATATATGAGACGACCAAGTGGGCCATCAGGTCCACTACGTCGTGCATGATTTACGACGCAAAAAGAGCAAGCGAGACTGGCGCCCAAGTGAAGTGACTCGGGCAGCGCATAGGAAATGATACATTCGAGTGTTTGCCGTTTCCCATTTTCATTCCATTTCATCAACTGATATGCAAGAGAAGTGGCCAACGTCGGTGCATAATATTTGCATGCATGTCAAGATGACATCGACAGCCCATATGCTCCTTTAATATTATGTGGTTATTGCGTAGAATTGCGTAGAAACTGACACCATTCTGTACGAATGTCTGTATGTAGTCCCGCAAAGAGCAATTGCTTTTATGGCGAGGCGTAAAGCACCACACGCTGAACGATATAACAAGTTAAGAATGGTTTGTTTTCCGAATGAAAAAAAAAAGAAGAAAAGGACCATTCCGTGCGCTTGTCGCATTACCGTAGCTTTTCATTCGAGCAAGGCAGCACTTCGCCGATAACGCCGACGACGCGTCGTTGGACTAAGCGGCGGCATCTATCGAAACACACGGTTATCGCTCAGAGCCCCGCTTCGACCATGGGCTTGTGGTGATGCAGCGGCTCCGGCCTATCGTACGACGGGGACATGAACGGCCTGGAGGCTTCAACCGGCGCGTACGTCTCCTGAGGTTCCGCGCTCTGCTCGAGGTTGGTCGCTCGTCCGAGCAGCCACTTGACAGCCTTGGTCGTCAGGTGCGCGAGCAAAGCGAGGGCCAGCAGCACGGTGCACGTGGCGATGAAAGAGAGCCGCGGCCAGTTGGCGTCGCCACCCAGAAACCGCGGACGCGCCGTCGGCGGCGGCGTCAACGGCGCCAGGCACCCTCCGCGCACGCGCTTCTGTCCCGGCACGCAGACGCAGCGTCCAGCTCGACCGCAAGTGGTCCCGGCGCCGACGCAGGCGTCGCGACTGGCGCAGCGCTCGCCGTAGCGAGCCGTGGGCACGCAGGGGACGCGGGGCTCTCCCGACTGTCGAGCGCACCGCCCGATAGCCGCAGTCGCAGCGGCCCCGCAGGCACTCGAGCGTGCTGTGGTTCCACTGGCACTGGTGGTGGTATCGGCACGCGCCGTCCAAGGGAACGCTGCTTCCGCAAACGCCGTGCACCGGGTCGTAGTGCGGCCTGTCCACGGGACAGTGGCAATGTCCCGTCTTGTTGCACCACATGTAGCGACGCTTGCAGCGACAGGACGCGTCCTCCGGCGCGCTCGTCACCGTGAACTCCATGGATGCGTTGAGCAGGATCTCGCCGCTGGCAGCCACGACCAGTGCCCCGACGCTCCCCTTCACCGGCTTGTTAGCTTTCAGCGTGAGTTGCACGTCGGCGTTCTCGCGCTTCGGCTCCGTCTGCGTGACTCGGTAAACCTTGGCGAGCGAGCAACAGCCCTTGGGCTCGACGTGCCAGTAGACGGCGGAGAGCAGTCCCTCGCTCAGACCGCACGTGAAGAGCAGGCGAGAGCCTACTTGTCCGCGGTCCCGGATCCCCTCGCACACGACCACGGTGCTGCCGTTCCGTCGACCGTAGAAGGCGTCGCAGTCCAGCTCTGACTTTGCCGACACTCGGAGTAACGTCACGCACATAACTACCATCGCTGCAATTGGTTGGACGTGGTAGTGAACCGGCATAACGTGTATAAATCACAGCCAGTGGGCCAGGAAGGTGAGGTACAAGGTTAGTGGCTCCGGACCAGGCTGTTATACTGACCAAAACTAGGCCGGGAGAAAGCGAGCACGCATTCCTTCTTATTCTTCTTCTCCTCCTCTGTAAGTTGGCACGTACCCAATGTAGGAGATTGGCCAAGGCTGTTTTGATTTAAAAGAGTACTTTTATATCTGTGGTTTAGCGAAGCACAAATGATGAAAATTAACGTAAAATTATTTCGGTTTTGCATTCCTTGCTCGCTTGCTTGCTTCTTACAACGTGGCGCTTGCCCACTGCAGGTAATCGGCTAAAATTTGATTGTAAAATAAAAAGAAAAGGCAATGATTAATCTTAGTGAGAAGATAAAGCAAGGTAAGGTGGGGAACAGGTGAGACATCTAGAGTTCTTGAAGTAGAAGAATGTTAAAGAGCAGGATGTTTTGAGAAAGTTGCCTGGCTTAAAAAAAAAAATGTCGACGAATGATTTCAGGTTACTTGGGCGACATGGTGGAAATGGTATCAGACCAATTCACGTGTGCAAATATAGAAAAATTGAACTGAAGAAAAGGGAGTTGAGATATCATGTGATAGGGCGTAGTTTTCAAGCAGGGATCCTGCTTTAAGTATGAGACACCGCTGATTGTTTGAAAGACAAAAAAGTTCCAGACCTGTAACCCTAATAACTGGAAAGAACGTTATCGGTGGAATATATTGAAAAATAACTAGCATCATATTGCGCTAATTACAAGGAAAAACAAGAGAGAGAGACTGGAGAGAGCTAGCGACGACTAGCATTTTTACGTTGCCTGAAAAACATATGTTCGCTATGTAGGCCTCTTGATGACAGGCGAAGACAAGAAAATCTACATGCATATTGCCACCAATCAAGAAAACTGTGCAGGGTAATATTTTTCTCGTTATTATCGTTTACTACAGTGAATACTCCGTCTTGACGAAGTTACGAAAACATTATAAAAACGAAATTAAACGAAACAGCGTTAGCAATTAACAGTGCAAAAACAACAGCAACACAGCAATGTCAATGTTAACAGGTTGTTGGTCTCACTGGATCACTGAACCCCCCCCCCCCCAAAAAAAAAAGGAAATAGAGAAGCAGATAATGAATAAATTAAATGCCTGAGAGAATACAATAAATCTTAGCAACTCCTAGATGTTCATTGAAAAAAGCAACTTCCCCGACAGGGGGCACACAGAGTGGTGCTAGCTAATGTGCTCCAGAACTTAATTCTCCGTCATACGAGAAAGGTTCCTCGAAATTGATATTGCTCTTTCTACCTCACCCTCCCTTTTTTCTGTGAGTTCTCATGCATACATACAAACGAGCCAATGCTGACCAAGTCATTCGCGTAAGCTTTATTTGCTCATCATAGCGTTTTTCTTCTTGCTTTTTTATCCTTTATATTCTTCTGTCTGTTGTCTCTTGGGTATTTGAACCTTCGCCGCATAAGTCTGGATGACTGACTGAGATCCTCTTGATTGTGTTCTTGGCTGTACTCCTGTTGGTTCCCTTGGTGGGTCTCGTGATGGTTCCCTTGGCTTTTGTGATTCCGGTGTCCTCTGATGTTGCTGTCCTTGCGCCGGATGAACGATGTCAAGATTTGGTGAGGCTTCATTGCGTCTCGGCTGTCTTCCATGGATAAGTTCATGTCGACGCAATTGCGCAGCAGCCTTGTTCTGGGGGCAGCCTGAATAGGAGGCAGCGTGATTGCCAGCGCAGTTCGCACATTTTGGCTGAAGGATTGACTTACACTCTTTGTGGTGATGGTCCTCTGAGCAGATCTTACATCGACGTGTGCTTCGGCAGCTTTTCGCCATATGTCCAAATCGCTGGCAATTATTGCAGCGAAGTGCTGGTCCTAGATATTCTTCAACAGGATGGCTGGTGAAACCCAAGTAAATTCTTCCTGGAATCGGGCGATCATCTCTAAAAGTCAAGATTACCGTATGGAGGGGACGCGACATCACTGCTCCATCTTCTTGACGGTAATACTTCACCTGCCTGCGTGCCGATATAACCCCAGAATCTTTCAAATAGTCTAAAAGTTGACCATCTGTGTACTGCAAAGGCACATGTCTTACTTTCCCAACGTTTCGAGTGTACGACTCCGGGATGAAGGGCTTCACTTCTAGGCCGCCAACATTCGTAAGCATAAGAAGGCGCTTTGCTGACGCTAGTGAAGCGACGCTAACACTGAAGCTGCCATCCCTGGTCGTTCGGAATGACTGCACCTTTTCTTTGGCAGCGGAAACTATTTCGGTCGACACTCGGTTGGGGTTCACTTGCCAGAAGCTAGTACCCTCCTCTGTTGGGCGAAACACTACTGGGATGCCTTCGGCTCTTTTTTTCTTGTACGTGACCACGGTAAAGGGTGCGTCATCACCCATGTCTTCATCATCGCTTACGTCGTATGTCGATGTTTTGTCATCGTCTTTGTCGTCATCTAAATGGGCCTTCTTGTTTTCGGGCTCCCCGTTCTGCATTGCTCGTGAAGTCTGTGAAGTTGTCTCCGTATTCTCGAGGACTAAACGCGGCGGTTTCAGGATACCTTGTGACGTCGGTAAGCTTCCGGGCTTTTCATTGCTGCCTAGACTGTCACTCATACGGCTCGATGCCTTTGGACGAGCATAGGGCTCGTGGCGATGTTCTCGGCTGCCGACCACCGTGGTGGCTGGTAGAGGCTAAGTCGTTGAGAAAAGAAATTTCGTACCTGTGGGGCTTCCGGCCCGCTCAGGCGACGCCCGACGTCTCCTTGGTCAATTCAGGAAGTCAGTCTTGGCTGTGGGCGTGCATTAACCAAAAGAAGGCGAGAAACTTCGAGCGCAGCAGAAAAACAGCGACCGAACAGACACACTTCTGTGTTTGCGCGAATTCGAAGTTTTGGTTCATATTCATTGCTAAGAGCACGAGAAGATCAAGGTCACACAGTCATGCCAAGGTTATGACTTTTTTTTTTTTTTTTGAAACATTCTGCAGCATCTCAATGCTGAACAAATTCAGTGATGTGCTGCGATGGGTGCGAATGTACTGCGTGTACTCTAATCCATTCGTAAAAAACGTTATCAGACTGTAGGCTTATTGGACGCGTTGAATATCAGATCGTTATTTATTATTTCATTTATTTACTTTTCTTAGCGGGAGAAGTTTAGTACATGTCGACATTTGCACAAGCGATGAGATCTCAGGAGATCTCGTAAGGTGGCATTTCCATGGCACTTAATATGAGACATAACTGACAAAGAGGCTTTTTAAATTTATCTTCAGTTATTTCAAACCCAGTGGCGATCATGTCGTATTGGACGTTGCAGAACTGACGTGAGCCTAAAGACAAATGTAAATAAGTGACCGGAACGGTGAACGAAAGAAGAAAATACAACATGGTAAAATGGCTTTCGAAAAGGTCAGTTGCTAGTTTTTGCTGCCGTTCGAGCGAACAGAGCAAGTTCGCGTCGATGCATTTATGACCCGTGCGTGCCGAGTGGTGACACGTAAGGCCATTTCCAGGTCTGATGTTCGCTTGGTTCTGGGTTATATACTACTGCAGCATTTGGCTAACTATTTTGGGCTGTCCTTGCTAAAGTGGCACCGTAGTGTACAACCCGCTCTCCGGGGTAACATAGCGGCTTAAGTTTCGCGCAAACAAGTTAAACTGCAAGGGTTCTACCCTAGCCGTGGCGATTGCCTTGGGGTGAAACGATAAAACCCTATATTCGGGCCTGTCACACAATCATGTCGCGTTTTCGGCGCGTAAAATGCTTGCTCAAACTAATACCCGAAGACAGTGCAAGAACCGCTGCGCATAATACAGCGTCAGTTGTTGCTTTGCTGCTTCGTATTATGAGTGAAACTGCAACGTTTGTTTTTGGTAGAGCCGAGTGGATTCTTTTTTCGCACCAGAAAATGGCGCGGATAATTCTGTCCGTTGAAGAGAGGTGTAACTTCCCCATTGAGCCCCGCGACACACCGCAGGAAGACGCTGTGTGGCTGGTTGCCCAATGACTTTGTGTGCTTCTGCGACCAACTGTAGTTGCGCGATGGACGCTGTGATATCTGTTCGCAAATCCGGCGCCTCCAAGGTGCTGTCGGATCGCTTCCCCCTTTGCCTCCGCATTTCTTTCTTTCTTTCTTTCTTTCTTTCTTTCTTTCTTTCTTTCTTTCTTTCTTTCTTTCTTTCTTTCTTTCTTTCTCTTTTTTTTTCTCGCTTTGCCTGCCCCTTTCCCACGCCAGTTTATGGTCGCAAACCAGATGCAACCTGGTGAGGGTCGCTATTTTTCCTTTACCCTTTCCCACCTCTGCATCACGAGTGCATGGCGAGAAGTCAGGGTGTCATTAACAATCGCTGTAGATCAATGACCTGCACGAAGATGCCCGAATCTCCTTCGTTCAGCGTTGATCTGCAGGTTAGTTACTTGACGGAGGACATGAGTTGCTAAGTTGTTGCGAACGAATCGCACATCCATCTGCTCCCATTAAGAGGCCGCTGAGCACTCACCTCATCACGTTAGAGTTGTCTGCGTCGGAATGCTGTATGTAACGTGCATCGCTACATAAGCATACTTACACATTTGGAATGGAGCAAGGCATGCCTACTATTTGAGTGCATTCGAAGAAAGTGTGAGAATGGCCTAGTTGGTCACTCACATTTCAATAAGGAAGCGTACACGGGACAAAATTATGGCGCCTCTGTTGCGCTGAATGCTTTGTGTTAGTTCCCTTGTTCCCCTTCACTCTCTCTTTGTGTGTGTGTGTGTGTGTGTGTGTGTGTGTGTGTGTGTGTGTGTGTGTGTGTGTGTGTGTGTGTGTGTGTGTGTGTGTGTGTGTGTGTGTGTGTGTGTGTGTGTCGTCCGCTGCCGCGCTGTGTATTCAAATATGCTTCGGTGAAATGGGTTGACTTACCTATTCCCCCATTTTTCTGATCGCGGGCGCCTTCGCCTGTGCGTGTGTGTGTGGGGGGGGGGGGGGGGGGAGGGCTAAGACAGATATTTACGCAATATATAACATAAATGCCTAAGCATGTTACATTGAGCCGCACACAGCGTTCATCGTATAGTGGACTTGAGCAACCAAGGTGCCCACATATCACTTAGCCAGGTACAACTTTAAGTACAAGGCATTCTTCAGCGGATGGGGTGAGCCACCCGATGGCAACTGCACAGTGAAACGCGTGTTTTATGGCCGCACAGTGCAGTTTCGGTAAAGTATATTCTGGTAAATACAATACAATTAAGGATGACAGGAAAACGGAAGAGGAATGCAGGCTCCACACAGTGGTGTATAGAGATCACTAAAACCGAGCGTCGCCCCGCCACGGTGTTCTAGTGGCTAAGGTACTCGGCTGCTGATCCCAGGGTCGCAGGATCGAATTCCGGCCGCGGCTGCTGCACTTCGATGGAGGCGAAATGTTGAGGCCCGTGTACTGTGCGATGCCAGTGCAAGTGAAAGAACCCCCCGGGTGGTCGACATTTCCGGAGCCCTCCACTACGGCGTCTCTCATAATCACAGCTGGTTTGGGGACGTAAAACCCCAGAAATCTAAAACCGAGCGTCTGATGGAGCACGAGCGCCTTAACTTCGAGGCGTGTATGCTTCATTCCCTGTCATCTGAACCGGGCGCAGGAAGAACTTCATCGCAGGCTTCGCGCTGGAGTGGCACTTGCGTGACACTTTATCTACAGGCTTGAGTGTCGTCATATGACCGAGGAACGTAGCCCTGTGGCACAGCTTCAGTGGTAACACAGGAGACGAGACACCTTTACTTTGGAAGCGTGCTCGAACGCAGCCAGTCTAACGAAACTCCTTAAGCAAGGCTGGACTGGCGCCAGAGCTATATTTCAATATTACGACCGTTGGGTGTTGAAAAGCTTTTCAGAATCTCTGCTGCGCTGCTTGCGTATAGTTATATTATATAAAGACTTATTTAACTTCCATTTTTTTTATTTACGTGCCTTCCGGAAAGCCTTTTCGAGTGAGGAAAGAGTTGAAGACTGTAAAACAAACAAAAGCACAAATGATCTTGCGAAGGAATTTGCACAAAAAAGCCAAGGAAGAAGGAACCAGGATTACCAAAGCGGAGAAGAAAAAGAAGGAAGTTGTAGTACGCAAAGGAAGGCGATTCAAGTGTGCTAAATGGTGTAAAGAGAGAAGGATGCAAGCCAATCGATACAGCGTGTTCGTCTCATATCGACGCAGCTAAATGATGCGCTGGCACGCGAAGGAGTGGTCTGAGGAATACGCTCTGCTGATGCGTTCAATGATCTATTGAAATCAATCGGTGTGAATGCTAACGGCTTTTTGCAGCGTAATTCGTATGTAGAGGTTGTCGATTAATTGTCTCGCATGTGCGCGTGTGTTGCATGTGTACTGCGCACACGTCAAAACGCGAATCCGTTTCGACGAATCCCACTGCTTAGACGGCACTGTCGGTTTGCGCACTAGGAACATGTATGATGGCCTTCTTAATTTTATCAGCGGCACAACGAGGTCACGTTGCTGATGTTAGTAGCAACTTTCATTCTTTTAATTGCTATGTCACAGAAATAATAATTTATATTCATTCAAACATTTGTTGCAAATTAAAATATAGCTCAGAGCCTCACGCTCCTTGTTGCGTTGTGCAGCTAGGCTATAAGTGCGGCTAGACGTGCTCGAGAGCTTTTAATGTATGTATTTTAAGCGATGCTGTTAGCCTCTAGTGGTTGGTCAGGATTTTTCTTGGTGTCGTCGTGCCTTTTCTGCACTAACGAAAGCGAAAATAAGCCGGGGGTAGTGCAATAGCTTAAGGCACTATAATAATAATAATAATAATAATAATAATAATAATAATAATAATAATAATAATAATAATAATAATAATAATAGCGTAATAAGAAGAAAGGCTGGTGGTGGTCGTATGATGATGATGATGTCTCAAGAGAATGCGGGGGTTAGGAGAAAGAAAACAAGGGTTAGGCACCTAAGGGCGTTTCACTGGAAAATATTTTTGTACGCAGATGAATAAATTATAGCACTTAACTAAACGTTTATACAATTTAAACATATCTAGCTCGTCGACCGTTAGAAATATACAGCAACCAATGCTTTGCTAAAGCTTGGGCTGTGCTCGCACGGGTCTGCTGTTCTTTCTGAAGGAGCTTTAAATAATCCAACATTGCTGTGTTCGATAGTGTTTACGAACTCGTTGTATTGCTACATTATATTTTGATATATTGACGCCTGGTCATCACGTGCGGCTGGCGCGAGCCAACCGGCATTCGAAAGATCGGAACGGAAGAAGTTGTTTTCGGAACAGCGCGCGCCCCTCGGAGCCATCTTGCCGATTTAGTGCTCCTTTCTCGGACGGTGCAGTGTTTCTGGTCCTTGTATCTGCTGTGGCGAATGACAATATTACGTAACAGTCTACCAATCAGCGACGATGAATTGTTTGGCCTTAGCACTGCTTACGGCGATGTTGGCGCTACCGACGGCGTTCTCCAGCGCCGTGCCCCGCGAATGGTACAACGGCAGCGTCGGCCGCCTCCCCGACTACCGCCTCGTCAAGCTGCAACCCGTAAACGCCGTAGGCACGACGCTACTCTTCGCCTGCTCGGCTGCCACCCGGGACACCGTACGTTTCCGCTGGCACGTTCAGCACCCCGCGGGCGTGAACGTGTCGCGCAGCACTCGCGCCCGCTCCGCGGAGGTCGAGCTCTCCGGTCGAGTGTTCTACGTCCGCGACTCCCTGCTCCGCATCACCTCACCGTCGCCGCACAACGGCACTGTTCAGTGCACCGTCGTCGGCAGTTCCGACGTCGCGAACGACGCTCCCACCATGGGCGCGAACTACTCTGTCCTGGTCACGGTGAATATCGAGTCGTGTTTGACCCTGGGCGACGACTACTGTCCCCGGGATCGAGCGTCGTGCTCGGTCGACCACGCGCAAGGACTCTCGTGCCGCTGCTTCGACGCGTTCCCGCGCCGAGACCCATTCCACGGCGTGTGCTTCACTCCCGTCAAGCTGGGCAAGCGGTGCCTGTTCGACCACGAGTGCGAGCCCGAACATTCGTGGTGTTTGCACCAGGCTTGCGCGTGCAGGCCCCTCTACAGGCCCGTCGCGCAGGCGTGCAAGCCCGTGGCACGGCTGGGCGAGCCTTGCCAGAAGGACCAGTGCGCCGCGCCCTACACCGTCTGCAAGAACGGTCGCTGCGGCTGCCGAGACCACAGCGACGACGTGGACGGGGTGTGCGCGCCGGCCTCGTACGGGGCCTACGGCGGTGCCCTTGGCGCTAACGGACCGCAGCACGTGAAGGCCTTCGGTCCGATGCGTACTGACGCTGCCACACTCCTTTTGTTGGCCGGGTTCGGCGTCGTGCTAGCGATCGTGACGCTGTGCTACACCCTCAGGGACTTCCGCCACCGGGTCCCGGACGGGACTACGGCCGTGTCCGCCGAGGGCCTGCTTCCCCGGGCGCACGGCCTCAACGCGCCCACTTCATAACGAAGAATGGCCTCGAGAAAACGGCCAGTTTAATTACTCGGGTTTTCACGCCTAAGGTTGGACGCGAACCGCACTATTCATTTTATATTTACCTTTTTCTTTCTGTGCACACATGGCCCCAGTGCATGCAATAAATAAAGCGCCCTTCATCAAAGCGAATCATTTGCGTGAATGGTCGCCCGTAACGTATTATACGGGTTCGCGAGAACATTAATATCGACGTGAAGGGCCATGTCTTTACCGCATGCTAACGAAATTTTAGCACCCTCAGCGCATTTCCCTCGAGGGCTTAAGGAACCAAGGCAGAAGATAACGACCTTGCTTTATTTACTTGTTCTTTTTATTAGTGTATTGCGGTCGACGGGGCTATCGTGGATTGAAGTCTGAATGCATTGCGGGTGCCGGACATAGATGTCATTCTAGTTCTTTTTATTTCCTTCTGGCATTCTCGGCAATATACTCCACGTATTCATATATCAACTCTTATAACCATCTGATTTCTTTAATGCCCAAAGTGTAATATTTGCAGCCCATTTCGTTTTAACCATCCAGAGCGAATTCGACTGCTGAAAAGGGTCACCTAGTGAGTACAGAAAAGACCAATGCAATGTATGTGATACATGCCCTCACTCCTTCGTGAAAACCTGTTCTACAGAGGACTCGTATTGCGAACGCATTGTTAAGACTGCGCCTTAACATTCCCCACTGCCACTTTAACCAGGACTGCGGCTCCACGTTGCGCTCTCTGTGCACGCGTTTCTCACTAGCGTCAGTTGTTCTAGCACTCGAAAATCGTGTGTATGAAATTGAACGAACTTCCACAAGACGTTTTATATATTGCTAGTTGCCGATGTCTCACCGGTAGTCGAGCTGGAGGTCTGTAAATAGGAATTCGCTACTGCAGAGAAGAATGTCTTCATGAGAGCCCTGACAAAGACGTGGCGCACAATGCTAAGAACCAATACAGAAGACATGCGATCTATACCTCAATGGCACCTGGAGCGTGGGATACAAAAAGCATAACTGTTTGGAAGAAAATGAGTCACCGTTTCATTTTAACTGGATGATATCGACTCATTTTGTGAAAACGTTGGCTCTATAGCAAGACATTCCTTGTAACATTCTACTGTTTTCTGAATTTGTCTTGTTTGAATTGTTAATACTCTATAAGAACGTGAATGCGAGTTGCACAGGTGAAACTTTTCGGCTTCTTTTTCATTAAACACTCGCTTGCATTAAGAGTGCAGTAATAACCTATGGCGAAATGTCCCTATATACGGCGCGGCGTGTGACGATGACGCTTGTTTTATCTGTGAAGCGCACTCCCTTCGATTGGCTGAGTGGTCGCCATCCTGGTGCTTGTGTTTGTTGTTGCAGTCCTGAGTGAATCGCTTGCACGAAATTGGGGTGGCTCTGGCCAAAATCAGAGTAGCCATAATCAGTCAAATGTGAACTGTATCGCTTATGATAAAAACCGAATTGATCGAAAGGTTCAAGAACCTAAAACAAATCCTGCTCATCGCAATAAATGCTTTAATTCCAGCAGCTCCGCAGACGTCCCTGTGACAATGTCCTTACGGGCAGGTTGTTTTCGAAACGATTGTTCATTGCGAAATTTCCCCGCTCATTGTACCCCCTTGCTCGCCAGAATGGCAGAAGCATGTCTCTTCGATTGTCCACGTCGATATCTGACTTTTGCGGCTTTATTTGTTTTGGGTTTTTGACCTAGATCAAACAATAGGAACGTCAATATAAAGGCAGCTCTACCAGCCTGCCCTAGCGGGCTGCTTATCGTTATCGATCCCCTCTCCCATTTTCTCAGCACAGAACTGCGGTCCCGCAAACCGTACCTCATGACTACCTCCTTGCCGCTAATACTCTCTTCGACGCATGTCTAGTTAACGTAGTTCTCAATTAGCGCTTGTCCCGTCCACGTGATGTCGGGTTCCTTTTTCTTACCCAATGTTACCGTCTTATACCCCAGTCACGTGGACTCCAGTCACGTGGATCCGACAGGGCTCATGGGCCGTTCAATCGTTGCACGTTCTACGTGTCACGATGCATAGCCATGTGTATACGTTGCACGCGTACGTAAAACCGGTCTGCTAAGTAACCTACCTTGTACAAGCATGCGAGAAATAATTGACACGTGTTGTTTTTGTGTCGCGAGGGCCAGCTATAAGGCCAAACTGCACCGAAAGAAAGAATCGACGTCGCTTTACGCACGTAAACAGGGACCGATTCCACAAAAACTTGTCTTTCACACGGTTGGTGCTCTTTGCTGATGGCTGGTCGCTTCGTCTATCATTGTCCAGTGCTAGGATTGCCCCTAATTCACTCCTACAAAAAACTATATTGTGAGAGGCGTTTGTGCATGCAGAGTTAGTTGTTTCCTCAATAACAGCAACAGCGTTTGTAAACCGATCTGCGAGATCGGTTCATATAAACGCTATTGCCTTTACTGAAGGCCACTTTACGATCTAATATTACATGATATTAAATTCAACTTCAGCTGCGCCCTTCGGCTGTTGTTTGTCTATCCGTTATTCTGAATACGTGGCAAAGTTGTAGAGGCATCATAATTATCATAATCATCATTGACATCATCCTCATCGTGGCCCTCGCGCTGTACCACCAGAACGTTTTGCGAAGAAGAAAGGAGGGACGAAGAGAGCAAGCAGCAGGCATCGCTTTCGCGGTCTCGAAACTAGAGATGCGTTCGTTCGCGGCCGTCGTCCTCGTGGCCGCCTCCTGCTGGACGGTGTCGGGCGACGAACCGCGCGAGTGGTACCAGGGGGACATCAGCCGCGTGCCCGACTACCACCTCTTCCCGCGACAACCGCTGAACGCCGCGAGCAAGACGCTGCTGTTCACCTGCTCGGCGGCGACTCGCGAGGCCGTACGCTTCCGCTGGCGCGTCGAGCACCCCGTCAGCGTCAACGTGTCCCTGAGCTCGCGTTCGCGCTCCATCTACCTGGAGCGCGGCCGTGGCTTCTACGTGCGCGACTCGCTCCTGCGTCTCGTCTCCGAGGTTCCGCACGAAGGCGCCGTGCACTGCAAGATCCTCGATCCCGACAGCGGCACCGTGCAGGCGCACATGCGCGCCAACTACTCGGTCCTGTCCTCGGTGAGCGTCGAGACGTGCTCGCTGCACACCTTCTGCCACCGGGACCGCTCGTCGTGCGCCCTGGACGAGACCGAGGGCCTTGTGTGCCGCTGCCTGGAGGCATTCCCGCGCCGCGACCCGTTCCACGGCGTGTGCTACGCCGGCTCGCGTCTGGGCGATGCGTGTGTGTTCGACCACGAGTGCGCGGCCAACGACTCCTGGTGCCAGGACGAGGTGAGCGTGTTACGAATGCTATACTATAAGGGGCCTGACACCGATGGAATCTGCGGGGCGAGAAGGATAATTGCGAGTCTCTTGATGCATAAATGTGTACTAAGAGGTCCTGCCGACTCTATGAAAACGCGTTCTGCAGACAGAGGATAGGGGTATGAGTATCTCAGCAAAGCTTTTGTAATCTTTTGCTGCAGGCATAAGCACTAGCGGAACACAGGTCTGCCCTGTTGTAAGTAACGCGGAACGCTTATGTATGCTACGTCCAAACGGCCCAGAACACGAAAGATATGATGTTCTCTAAAGATTTTCCCTCGGAAGTATCTGCGTCACCTTTTTATTTTAAAGAGGAATAGAAAACTTTAATGACAGAAAAGATTGAATGGTGAACACAACTTCGACACAACGAAAGAAATCTTGAATCTCAAGATTATAGCCCGATACGGCATCTTAACTGTGGGCGAGTGCTGTGCCTATCTCCCAAAGAAGAACAGTAACCGCTCGGACATTAATTCCTGCACTTTGGCGGGTATGACAAAACCACCTTGAGGTCCAGCACAACCTTAAATATCCGGCGCAGCCGTCGTTCACTGGACATTCTCGTACGGGATGCGACTTTACGTGGTGTTTGACTGGTATGTTCTCAGGTGTGCGCCTGCAGGCCGTCCTTCATGCGCGTCTCGTGGCACTGCCTGCCGACGGCACGACTGGGCGAGCCGTGCTCGCAAGCCCGCTGCCCCGGTCGGCACGCGCACTGCCAGCGCGGTCTGTGCGCGTGCGACTCCGAGTACCACGACGTGGACGGCGTGTGCGTGCCCGACGCGGCCCGCGACAGCCTCCGCGTCGACGACGAGGCCAAGTCGCCGCGCGCCTTGAATGCCTTGGGCGTCGATTCGGCGGCCTGGCTCATCCTGGCCGGCTTCTGTATCCTACTTGGATTCATCGCGCTCTATCACACCATCTCTGACAGGCGCCACCGCAAGATCGTGGCGGCCGCGGCCACCGCAGTCCCCTTCACCGAGTCCTCTCGGGAGTCCTGAAACGCACGTTCCCGCAAAATTTGGGACGTTCCACGTTACCGAATACACTGTGGTGGTTAGACGTTTCGCGTGCAGCTACAACTTTTCTGAGTAACTTACATAATATAATGCAATATAATGTAATATAATGTAATACCTAAGAGCTATTACATTATATTGCAAGTGAATTGTCGCCTATAGTCTCAATTAACGTGCTTGCTTTATTGAACTGTGCAAGGGAGGCAAGCAAACTGAAAGGTGCATAAGTCGGCGTTTCTTTAATCAATTTCAAACCATAGTATTGTCTATTGCGTTGTTATATGGCTGTATCTCGTACCTCGGTGGACGGTTTTAAGCCCATTTTCGCGACGTTCTTCTCCTCTTTATTGTTTTTTTTTTCTTTTTGTTGGGGGGGGGGGGGGGGCGGTTAAGTAATCGCAGAATTATTGTCTTAGAATGCTTAGGTGACAAAGAAAACTGAACAGAACGACAGCGCATCAACTGACCTGCCTCCATCAACTTGGTCGGCGGAAACGACGTGGGACGGACTGGGGCTATATCCAGTTTCCGTTCCTGCTGCTCGCACTGATCTCCACTCTATACCTTTGTTTGCCATCCTGCCTCGCTCATAATATATTCACACAAACCGACTGATGTCCTGTTCCAAACGATCTTGTTGTTTGAGTTCAGTTTGTTTTCTTCCCCTTTATTTTGTAAAACTACATTGGCCCTTAACAACACTTCTCGGGCCTTTGTGCGATGATACTCCGGTTAACTCGTAATGCGAACTGGAAATACAAATTTAACTAAAGTGAACAGAATTATTTTATTCGCACAGATGCTAAGAGATGGATCAACATTAACCGCCAACAAGGCCTCTTTTCCCTGCTTGCAGTACATGGCTTCATGTGATACCCGTATCAGGACCTCCAACGACGAAGGCGGTCTGTATCGCGGCGATCGACTGGCGCGAAATGTGCAGTCGATAATGTAAATACGTGCAAGTAGAACAGGGTGGAATATCAATGGGAATTGACTTAAGCGGATTCCGAAACGCTGATTGCATTCCTCGTCTGGCTAATTGCATAAACGCATGCCTACCTCATAAGCTGCGAGGCGATGGTTGTCAATGTTGGTTCCAAGCAACTGGAGCTTTCATAACGCTGAACCGACAATCCGAAGTGACTGGTTTCGTACACTTAGAAGGACGGATTGCTGACGAGCTCGTAAATAAAGTGCTAAAAAAAAACCATGAAAAGGAAATCATGCGAGTGGAACCCATCGGAAGAGCAAAGCTGTTCTTTTATCTTTAACGGTGACGTATCTGGAAAAGGTGTCAAGTTATTGACGTCATGAACTATAAGTTATAGTCACATTCGTACTCCGTCAAAACGTCGTTCATTATCAACTGGAGGTGCCTCGATACTCCATCTTCCACCATTATGATCAACCATGAACTCACCCACTTTCTTTCTTTCTTTCTTTCTTTCTTTCTTTCTTTCTTTCTTTCTTTCTTTCTTTCTTTCTTTCTTTCTTTCTTTCTTTCTTTCTTTCTTTGCATTTCACGCTCTAGAAATGCAGCCGCTGCATGCGGGGATCGCGCCTGCAGCCTCGAGCTAAGAATTTTCTACACATTATCGCACATTGGGCTTCGCGTAATTGCCGTCATGGAACAGTCGGCTGAGGGCAAGTCCGGGTCGAGCGCAAGAGGCGAAAAACGCGTGCGAGCAAATGCCGCGCGTTCGCATAGCAACCATCATGTAGTCTTGGGCCGAAGGAAAGGTCGGTGGGCTTTTCAAACTCTTGCGTTACGATGCACCTGACGACAGCACAGGGTCGACCAATAACCGTTTCGCGTTTAAAACAAGAAGTGACAGAGCGGAAGCTTGACTGACGTTTTACCAGCTTATTTAAATAGTGATGTTATCATATTCCGTTCTTTTTCAATGTGGTATCAGTTGCTAGTAGGCGCGCGCTACCCTTCTCGCTTACTCTTTCTCATTTTTCAGCGCTTTATTTCGTACCGTTCCTTCAAATCGCACGCTATCAGTGTAGGGACCGAGTAGATCTACAAATGATTGATTTCTTGAATTTTACGTCCCAAAACTAGATTTACACTCAGTGTAAACTACTTTCCACAGGTTCGGTTTCCGGACACGACGGTTAATTTCAATGGCGTGAAGAGAAGAAGCACTCGTGTACTTGGCGCACGTTAAGCGCCAACATGTCATAATTTTTTTTAAGTACGATAGTCTTTCTTGGGATACCTTAACGCAGAAATTTCGGTCTGTCTGTTTGCCTGTCTGTCACGCGATTCCGCCACCCGGCCAAAGTTTAAGCACTTGCCTAACGCCCAGCCATCTTTAACTGGTAGTTGCGTTCATACTTATGAACATTGTCGATCGAAAACGCCCAGCCATCTTGAGCTGGTAGCTGCGTTCATACTTGTGAACATTGCCGATCAAAAAGCAAATATTGCGCATATCTGAGGCGCACCATCAATGCGTAAGTATTAGGTGATGTGTTCCTTTATTCGAAAATTCATAGATACGTAATTCTAAAGACCCTAGTGTTTGTTAGGCTGCGATAAAAATGCGAGGCTATGCACGAAAAAAGCCTCTGCCGACGATTTGGTGCTGCCACCTGGCAGTTGCCCAGGGAGTCTGCAGAAGCTGATGTTTCCCTACTGCGCTGCCAGATGGCGTCCATATCTCGCGCGGCGTAGAGGGGCTTTAGCGCGGCGTAGTACGACCGGCAAAAGACTATCGTCTTTCGATGACATTTGCAGCGAGGCACGCAGATACGCGGCCAATTTTTTCTAGTAGTATTTGCGCACATCAATCACACTGACTTGAAAAGATATACTTTAACTAACTAGACCACCAGTTTATCCTTTTGAACTTTATTTCTAGCTTATAATGTAATCTGGTACCCCCGCTACGGCGTGCCTCATAACCATATCGTAGTGTTCAATAGAAAGCGTGTTGTCAACGGAAGGACCAATGCAACCAGAACTATACAGATGGAAGTCGAGAAGAACCAAAACAGTTAACCACGCTGAGGGCCATGGCGTAATTTTAGGCAACAAAAATATCACCTGGCTGCTACAGAAATCATAACAGAAAAAAAGAAAAACACGAGAAAAGGAAACAGAGTGGAGAATTGGCCAGGAAGAGCTATTTTTTTCTTTATATAAAATGAGAGAGGCCTGTGCCGGCCTCGCTATGTAAATATATCGGTCACTTGGCGGCCCCGCGATAAGATTCGAGTCAGGAGCGACACTCCAGAACGACAGCTGTTGCGGTGCTGAAAGATAAGCACTCATGTGCCGTGCACTAAGGGTATACGGTCGAATTACGTGCTAACGAGATAACTCCCTTTTGCCTTCCCTTATATAACTATAATGCGTACTTAAAACGTTATCAGTAATCATAAAATAGACTGAAGACTACGGTTTCAGGAAAATTCGCACCGTTGTAAGACTTCCGCAAGTTATAGCAAACAAACTGTATATATGCTTATCAAACTTGCGTTCATTTCAAACAGCTTAGCGCTGCCGCATCTGATACATTCAAGTAACGAAGTGCAATTGCGTTATTGGTTTAATGTAGCGCTCTCGACGACGATGACGACGAGTCGGATTGCGACGACGAGCGACGACGACGACTATACTTAAGGTATTAAAGTAAGTATATATGCAAGACATACGGTGATATTGTTTGTGGATCATCCCCGAAAAATAGCAAAAGAAAACTTCTCTCTCTCTCTCTCTCTTTTTTTTTCGAGACAGTTCTAAAAACAAATCTTCTCTTAAGTCGGCACTGCCACATTTCGTGACATAGAAAAATGGCTCTTGATGCGTGTAATCGTGGCTGTGTATGTAATTCGCAACTGTTTGTGTGTTTGCATGGCCGTTCCTGTGTGCGTTGAATGCCATATTGCGTGTACATCTCGCGCACGTACTATTGCCGGTATACGGACGTCGAGGAACAGGCGAGCGCATGTTAAAGTCACGATATGCTGAACAGAAAGCACATCCGCGCGCATCTGTAAAGGCAATGCGTGAAGAACAGTTCCCACGCACGCAAAGCGTGCATCTAGAATCCTGCAGGCACGTCTCATTCGTCGCTTCGGCACGATTTGTGGACCGCATTGTCATGCCCAAGATTCACGACCGTGGACGTTATGCTGACCGTGGTCTGCTTACGTCCAAGCGTGAGCGGTCGCTCCGACCTTGTGGTTGCGGCTAGGGCATAGACAACTCGAAGTGAAAGGCGACGGGAGTTGATCAACTTTGTGAGCGGTCAATATCGTCGAGTGCGCGAGTTCGAGGGAACGAAAATGAAAACAAGAATATTGAATATGAATACGAATAAAAGTATGAATATTGTCTCGTTCAGTCTCCGTCTCCTGTGCGTTGGTTCTCAAAGTGAATTTTTCACAATAGATCGGCGCTACCAAGCCCGCTTGCGTACTTTAAAGGAGCACTGACACCACATTTCGAAGCTGAGTTTACTCTACTATAGAACTCTCCTATATGTGTAGACAGCTCTGAGCAAATGTTAAGCTCAGGAAATGCTGATAAGATATTTTAATTGGACATCAAAGTCAATATTCACATGGCGTGCCTACTGACATCGACGCTAGTGTGACGTCAGGCTACAGTACAAATTTTGATGACCTCACGCAGCAGTATGGCAAGTTGTGATGACGTCAGGTGCAAAAACATGCAAAATGGCCGCTAGTGCGTCACTCTCGGTCGTATGCTCTCGCCGTTCAGTCGCCGTCGTTGACAGTGCCCGCGAAGCGAGCGAGCGAAGTCGAATTACCTTCTATCGTCGTGTGTGCCCGCGTACAATCGGAAGGCAAGCTCTCTATGGTGCCGACATTTTGCCCCTGAAATGCCTCGGAGGTCTCGGAGGCCACCTTAACTTATCGCAGGCTCCGGATCCACGCCGACACCCACCGTGCGTGCCGTACATTGCATCTTGCAGTGTTCCGAAGTATTTGCTGTCGTCGCGGCGTCACTATACAAAATTTTGTACATTGTTGACCCCGCACTTGCTGCAGACGCTGTGCGCGAGAGACCACTAGGCGAAAACGTCACGATCTTTTGCGGGAACAAGTCACGAGGGCTCATTACTATGCACATACTGTGTCGTGACGTCAGGCTACAGTAGAAACCGAAACCGGCTTTTAAAGGCATGCTGTAGATAAATTTTCACGGCGCGCTCACGCTTACCAGTACGTTTTCTGGGCTCTGGAGGTCTTGGCCTTTCATTTCATGCAAAAAAACGCTAACTGAAAATTTTCGTGGCAGTACTCCTTTAACTAAAAATGCGCACCACTATGCTGTGTGTTGAACAAACAAACAAAAAGAAAAGCGGAATACCAAGAAGAAAACATAACGAAGAAAGCGGGAAACGGACTGGTATATAAATACTAATGAACTTACCTAAGGGAACCTATAAAATTAACTACATGGTGAAGTGCTAGCAATGCGGCCTCCGATTTAGTAAACGACTCAATGAGTCTGCCGAAGTGCATGTCAGGCACGCTGCGAGCTGGAGCTCTTATCCGGCCATAATACGCCCATCCCCATAACCGCTAGTGGTGTGGCCAACCCCGAATCCTTTATCGTGGCTTCTAAAATCAGACGATGCGCGCGGGTTCTCGCCGCGAGTGCTCGTTATGTCGGAGGTCATGCCCCTCCGTTAATGCTTGCAGTCTACTTGAGGCCGTGCGGCTCGATTATAATCGCGGAACGCATGCTCTCGGGGGCAGGGTCCCACATCCCTGTTTTGCATTGTTTTATATTTTTTCTTTTGTTTTTAGTCCTCACGATTATGAGGAACCACGCACTTCTGCACACCCGACAACGAATGTTAAAGAAATCGGAAATGGAGAAAAGAGAGAAAAAAAGGGTAACTGCAGGGGTTTTGCGTGCCAAAACCACGATGTGAATAGAAGGCACGCAGTGGAGGGTGCCAGAAATTTTGACCACCTAGTAGAGCCACAGTACGCGTGCCTCTGTTGATATAAGATGCGACCGCAAGGGCCGGGTTCGAACCGCTGTCCTTCGAATCAGCACCCAAGCACCTTCACCACTAGATCACCGCGGTGGACAAGAGATAGAAAGGCGATAATAGAAGCAGAGGGTCAGATGGCCAACTCCGCTGATTTTGAACATGTCGAGGTAATGGACCTTATATACCTGAACCGCTCCTGTCACGCTCCCGATAGAAATGCTCTGCGAATGTTAAAATAATATTTAATAAGGAAAAAAGCGCAAAACCGAAGCCGTAGTCCAACTGAGCAGTGTTGTCCTCGTGTAACGTCACGTGAGTCAAACCGCCTTTTGCGCGGTACGACCGGGCGTGCGCCCTTCGCCTGGCGGTGAAGTCGCCAAGCACATTGAAATGGACTTGGCCTTCGATATTTCCCCGCGCCGGCATGAGGTGCGCGCATATCTCAAACGCTGCAGTATGGTGGTACCCGTGCCTTTCGTCACTTCCGTCGCTTTGCTTGCAATGACGTCAACACACAATGTGGCCAGCAATTGTGGGAAGCCAGATAGGCGTCTTCAGGTAGCCAGTAGCAACTGATTTATAAACAATCTTGCGCATCTCTACAGTTTGTGATCATGCACAAATGAAGGAAGTGTGCCAAGAAAGGTACCTAGCGAACTCCAATGAGATGACCTGGGAAAATCGCCGGAGTTGGCCTTTAACTACGCTGAGCACGGTTGCAATGTGAAAAGCCACCATGTGGCACTGTTGCAAGCAGAAATAACCTTCGTTTTTTTTTCTGAAATATGTATGCATGATTTGAAGCAGCTTACCACACTCAAGTGTACTTTGACGCGTGTTCAAGTCCACTTTAAGAAGCATTCCCGACACTTGAGACATATATAACCCAAAGTGAACGAATCTACGAAACGGAAAGTAGTGTACACAATACTTGTAGGCAGTAAAGACTGTCTAAATTGATTTTCTGCAGGATGTATATGGGTTCGTTATAGTTTGCGATAAAAAGATGTAGACATACCTGCATACCTGCGTTTTCTAGAAGTTTTATAACTAAGTGCACGCGTACTACTTCACGGTTCTCGTAATAAAAATGTCGCAGGGCTCGTATTGCGGGAAAACAGTGTCCTAGCTGTGTCTAGGCTGATATTCTAAAGCTATCTGTATAGTTCTAAGCTCGGTTAACTTTAAAGTTTTAAAAGCAACGCAGTCGTATTCCATCCTGCATGCAGGAAGTAAATCCCGCTAGCGCCTCCGGAAAATAAAGCTTCCGCCCCGACGCGCGGGGTAACTAATCGCGACTCCTCGCAAGTCGGAATCCTGGACTCGTACGTTTGTACTGCGTGATCGAAGGCGCCCTTCATGCCTAATCCCGCAGCTTCGTGTACAGCTCGGCTCAAAATCACACTCGCCTGCACGCTCCCCCATTTTCCCTTATCGCGTCCCTCCTTCCTTAAGTCTGCTTCGGGATCACAGGGCGAACAACTTAAGTTCCCCTCCGAGGTTCAACTCTTATCGGAAGACACGTTAAAGTCATACGGGCTCTGCGAAACGCGGCCATCTTTCTGAGTACGTTTCACTGCGATAGCAGTTAAGAGCTCGATCGAAACTGCCTTCGCTATGGGCGTCGTTTGTAACTCCTTTCCGTTATACGCTGGACGTCCAGGATATCTTGCAGAGTGGAGAAGCGCGAAAGTTAGTGTACCGTACAAGTGCTTGTCTTGCGTATTATTCACCGAAATTCCTGAAATTCGCGCTTCTCAACTTTGCAAGTATGGATCAAAGCTGGCCCAGCAACATTCGCATGACGCAGAAGAAAAGTCAGCTTGTCATCCTTACCATTCCAACTCCAGTTCATGTAGTACGCTGTGTGCGTCTGTACTCTCTCTCTCTCTCTTTCTGGTAGTGCGCTAACGACGTGCGCCGTGAACTGCTACCAGGCCGCTTGAACCTGTGCCCATCGTTTACGTATCTGCGGTAATATGCAGGTCTAACCACACACCGCTATCGCCATGCTTCGGCGATTAGAAGTCTTGTGCAGGCCTTTTGCGCTTTGCGGCAGCCTCTGAAAGAGAGGACCTGGTGTTTCCACTTGTGTACATCGTAGGTAACAACAGGTGATTCTGTAGCGAACGCAGACAACATTGTGTTCACCGATGATACGGTGTTCATAAGAAGGATGTGATGACCGCTTGCTATGTAGCTGTACGAGTTCAGAGTCACCAAAGTCTGCTGATGTCTTTCTTTTTTCTTGATTTCTGTGTTAGAGGGGGAAGCATATGTCGAAAGATAAAAGCGGCTTCGTTTCTTTGCTGTTCAGTGTTCAAATTACTACCAGGACGCTAACTAGGTTGCTTTAATTTATCCAACTTAAACTCACCTTTCTGCTGCGCGCAGTTAGCCTGGCACCGTGAACAAATATTCCCTAGGTAACGCTTAAACATTGTCAACCACGGTGTTGCAGTGGTTATGGCGCTCGACTGCTGTCCCGAATGACGCGGGTTCGATCCCGCGGCTGTCGCTTTTTGGTGGAAGCGGAAATGCTAGAGACTCGTGTACTGTGCGTTGCCAAGTGCGCTCTAAGGCACCCCAGGCGGTAAAAATTTATGGCGACCTCCACTACGGCGCGCTTCTCATCGTATCGTGGTTTTAGCACGTAAAGGCCCATCAATTATAATCACTTTATGATA